>CM076575.1:331440264-331684735 GCA_034641835.2 Pinus albicaulis | reverse complement strand
AGATGGTACCAAGTATATCATGAGTTCGCCATACCAGAAGAGGAATTTCCAGAAGATCTCCCAGATCAGGAAATATACTTGGCGGTGAAGAAGTCCAAACTACATCTGGCAGGGGCGCATCCAGCCATATTCCCATGTCCAGAGGTTATAGATTGGATCATACAAAAGACGGACCCCCAGAAGTTTGTGATCAGGGACAGCAAGGGCAAAGCTTTCGCTACGCTGGTAGGCACGGATGCTCACGTTTATTACTCACTGCCTCGCCCAGAGGAGCATTTCTCTCCAAAATGGGCTATTGCTCACGCAGTTCCGATAGTTGATACTATTAGACAATGGTGGGAGGAGCCCGAGAAGTTCAAGGTCAAGAAAGACCAAGAATACCCGGTCGCGAGCCTAAGGAAGGTTTACAAATTGGTTGCCTCCATGCTTTGCAGACTTTACGGATGCCCAGATTGCTCCACTTTCAGCGGCAGTTGGGCTACTATCATGGAGTATGTGACAACATATGGCACCCGTTTCAACTGGGCAGGCATATTGATGACTTCAATGCAGACCAACTTGAACGCGGCATTGGCCCTAGATGAAGGAATGCCTGCCGAATTTTACATGGCCTCTTACCTACTAGATGCCGTCTGCGCCAGAGTTCAGTTTGAGGGATGGGCGCACAACTGTGATTCCGAGCAGTCGCGCACAATTAATCTACAACTCAAGGTATTTTGGGAGTCCAAATACAAACAGGATATAGATCAGATTTCCCAAGTATTTATCCCCTCTCTCTACAGACATTTATTTGGCCAGGACGCCCCCTGCATGTCTTGGCGGGCCAAGGAGACTCTAGTCAAAGTGGCACACTGGTTCCCTTTCCCTGGATACACCTTCATCCGAGTCTTTGGAACTTTTAAGGCACCACATGCTCTGCCTCGCTTCGTTACAGACAAAATTCTTATTCAGGAGGTATGCTTTCAAATGTCGCACGGCTTCTCCAGCATCCTGTCTAAAGGCAAAAAGAAGCCGTGGCCCACGCTACCCCTCACCATTGGTGCACACACAGTTAAAGACTTTAGGGAAGTAGCAGCAGAAGCAGAAGCAATGAGGAGCTACCAGCTCAGGGCGCTTGAAAACCAAACTTATGACCCAGAGAAAATAGTTCCTGGACACTGCCTGAGAGCTAACTTCAAGTGGACTTATCAGCATCTTGAGTGCCCGGCGGAAGATGAGAGAAGAAACTGGTATAATGCTGAAAGAAAAATCGCTCCAAGAGCAGATGTGGTCCAGGAAGACCCAGACGATCAGAGCTTAGAAGACAGAAGTCGTCAGTTAGGAGGTTCCTCTTCCTCTTTTCTCAAGAAATCTCGAACTAACACAGGGCTTACTCCATCCATCAAACAAAAGGAAGCAGAGGCAAAAGCCCAGCAAGAAAGAGAGAAAAAGATAAAAGAGGATGAAGAAGCGTGCCAAAAGAGTGCAACAACAACACAGAAGAATAAGCAGGCCAAAGAGGCCTGGAAAGAAAAAGAGGGCAAGGAGGCACAGGCCGCAGTAGAACGGGCACTTAAGGCAGAGTTGGACAAAGCAGAGGCTGAACGCCAAAAGAAAGCCGAACAGGCTGCAGCAGCTGAGTAGAAGAAGAAAGCCGAAATAGAAGCGGCAGCAGAAGATGAACGCCGAAGAAAGGAAGAAGAAGAAAAGAACACAGAAGAAAGGGAGGATGACATGCTGGAAGACCTCGAGGTGACTCCCCTCGATATACCTATGGGCAGTACCAAGCTCTCCGACATTAGGTCGCCCCAAGGACAGGAAGAAGATGTGTTTGACCTGACCAAACTCACATTCAACCAGTTTGCTTTCAAAATTCGGCAAGAGTAGAGGAGGTCACTGGCACAAAGTCCCTCTGCCACATCCACAGTTGCAACAGGCAAAGACATAGTCCTTGATACTAGGACTAATCCTGTAATGATAGCATCAGCGGGTACTGCTTTCGCCGCAGCTATAGAAGAGAATGTAACCCGAATGAGTAGAGAAATAGTCTCTCTACAAAATAGACTGCAAGCAGCTGAACAACGCGTGAAGAGAGCAGAGCAAGAGAAAGCAGAATTGCAAGCAGAAGTTCAACAAATTTGAAACCAGACTCCACCGGTAAATGAAGTCCCGCTGGCCATTTTCAAGGAGTGTGAAGTGTTGGAAGTGACCATGAGGCAGGTGTATGGTGAAATGTTCACCATCAAACAAACAGTCGCCCCACTGGCCAGAGCATGAGTGGAAACCAGGCAAAGACACGAGCAGCTCAGGGAGGCTTCACAGGCCTTAGACAGGATGATGGACTGGACGATACAGTACCCTCAGGCACCTGAAAATTTGCCTAAGAGGGACTGGATTCACACGCAGGATGCAAAGATTCAGCTCTGCATGGCGATGCAATCTAAAGACAAACTGTCTAAGGACCTGGACAAAGTAATGTCCTCGTACGACCACTTGATTAGTGGTATCGACTCAATGCATATTTTGCACCACATTCCATCGCTTGGGGCATTGGGCGAAGAGAAAACCTAGGAACAAGTGGATTAGGACATCCAATCATTTTTGCAGCCTATCAAGCAAGCCGTTGCTGATCCTGAGCCCTTAGCATCTCAAGAGCATCTAAGTCAGTTTATTGCTACTCCAGCGTGGATTTATACCAAGCTTGCCTCGCTTTCAAATCAAATCACACAGAAAAGGGAAACATTAGTACCAAATGCGTTGGAATGTATGCATCGATTGAAGGAGGAGGTTCCTCTAGTTTCCCCCATAGCGGCAGAGTACCGGACATGGAAAGATTTTCTCAAGGAGCAACAGGTTGACGTCCCAGACATTAACATTACGCGTCCATCTCCACAGCCCGATAGCAGCAAGTCATGAGCAGCAGTTAGAGCTAGGTCGCAAGTTGCACCAACAGGACAGGTCGCAGGTCGCACCGCCTACCCAGGTCGCAAGTCTCACATACCAGACAGGTCGCAAGTCGCAATCTCTTCGAGGTCGCGAGGCAACTCAACAGGCAGGCAGGCAAAAAGTCGGGAAGCCCAAAGGGCAAGTTTGGTGCTATAAAACTCCCCACGGCGAAAGATACAAAGGCTTTTCCTTTTTGGAAACTCAATAGCTACATGGCATTGTATTGAAAGATTATACACTTGAGCATATGAATATAGATTCTTGTTAAAACACCCTATGGTTATGATGTGTTTTGCTGTGCAAACACTGTGTGTATTCCTTGTACAGTTTCAGAACATCCTATGATTAATGAAGCTACACTCTTCATGTCATCATTTATGCGTCATGGCTATCTGTGTTGTATCAATGATGTTCATTTTATCATCTGTTCTATTAATGAATGTTAATGAACTATTTTGTTAGCATTTCATTTTATCTTTCAGGAAGTAAAGAGGTATCTTATCATAAAGAACTGTTTCTTTTGTGATCAGACTACCTTACAAGAATTACCCCACAAAATATGTGTTGCTAATGACATCTCTTGAGGTGTACGTGCTTTTTCTGTAATCTTGCTACGCATAGTGTTTGATTCGTGTTTAATACATCAATCCTGTATTCTGTATCATGTGCGTAAGTGTATGTCCGTAGGTTCAAACAGGTTCTTTTGAGACCGAAGGGAAGTCATCTTAAGTGGTAGCCGGACCCACACCCCAGACGGGATCCCTACTCCAAACGGTTTAAGGTATAATTGGGACTTTCTATCGGGGAGATCCCCTACTGTTGGCCAGACCAATTTTCCCGTCAACAGAATTGGCGCTAGAAGGAGGGCCTGAATGGTAGCCTCCCAGCACAAAACGAACATCCCATCACAAACTCCCGTAGGGGAGGTCATAAACAATGAAACTGTCCCTCCTCCTCTAAAAGATATTCCAGAGAGGGAGACTCGATATTTTGAAATCACTAGGGCGCAGTTGAGAGCCGTGCGCCCAGCTGCCCGCGATCTTATCAACAACTTACGATTTACTCCAATCATGGAATACCTTGCCCATACTAGAACTCCGCCCGAGAACATCACCCGAAACGGTGCCCTTGCGAGTACCATACCCGAGCTCGTAAATCTCATGTCGGAAGACCTCGCAAATGCTGTTGAAGAAAATAACCCGATTCTCCAAGAGGGCAAAGAATTTGCTGACACCGAGCCTTTCCCCGACTCCCAGCCTAACCAGACTCGACAAAACAACAACTAGGCACACCCCCCACCCGGGGATGGTGAGGGAGACAGAGGCCGAGGAAATGTAGACGGGGGGAATAGGTCTCGTAGAAATGAAGTAGAAAGGAATAGAGCTTGTAGAAATGAAGAAGAAGGAAATAGAGGCCGAGGGGCTGGAGGTAGAGGAGATAGGGGCCGAGGTCAAGGAAACCAATCTCGCAATCGTCAACCAAACCCAATGAGGCCCCCTGTACACAACTTGGGATATCTTAGAGATTTTCTGCACCGTGGGAGACACCAAGACGAACACTCCCGTCACGAGTCAGAAGCATCGGTCTGAGGTTCGGGAAGTGAATCTGAACATGATTTTAGGCAACACCAGCGGGCTAGTAGAGTGCAACCCCTAGCCTGGATGGCTCAATCCCCATTAAATCTTCTAGGTCTACTCCAGGATCTGCCTAGACATCCAGAGAAACATCTCCCTAAGTTCGACCCTGAGAAAGGCACCTTAGCTGAAGATCATATCAGCAGCTTCTATTTGTCTCTACAAATCATGAGAGTCCAGTCCGATGATGTCGCATGTCGACTGTTTCCCCATACCCTCGAAAACAAGGCAGCCACATGGTACCTCTCTCTCCCCAGTGCCTCTATCACTTGATGGGACCAATTCCGTCGCACGTTCATGCATAAGTTTTTAGAAGATAAAACTCCTTCCATGCTTCTCACTGAATTGAGCACCATCAAGTGTCATAAAAAGGAAAAGGTTAAGGACTTCAACCAACGCTTCGCTACCATACTACAGAAATGTCCCCCCAACCTAGCGTTGGATGACTCAATCACTATTGACTACTATACCAAGGCCCTACCTAGAGACATTGCCATTTTCGTCAAACGTGAAGCCCGCGCTACCCTTACAGCTAATTATGAGGCTGCTCTCGCCGTAGAGAAAGACATGCTTTCGATAGGAGCCATCGATCATGAAGGGAGAGATGATCACAAGCCTAACACAAAAAGAGGTCAGTCCTCCACTCCTAAGACCACTGATAGGGATAGGGATGCATTTGATTGTGAAAGCATGGCAAAAACGCTCAAGCATTTAACGAACGAAGTCACTCACCTAAGGAGAAAAGGCACAGAAGCCACAAATAGCACTAAACCACCCAAACCTTTCTTCAGAAAAAGTAATCCCAACACTAACAGACCTCCGTCTAACACAAATGCTGCTCTCAATGTGGAAGAGATAGGGAAATACAACTTCTGCTCGTTCCACCAAGCTGCCCACTCCGAAAAAACGTGCCCTCGATGGATTGGCAGCATGACAGCAGTAGTTAATCAACTTTTAGATGACCAAACTCCAGGAGATGTAACGGAGGATGATGTTTCAGATCACAATGAGGATCCACCCTCTAACGAAGAACCAGGATCTTCTATCCTTTCTTTTGACATAATCCGAGGTGGTGACAACCTTACCTCCATTGATATCAACATGGCAGATAACCCCAAAGATCAGCCCGTGCGGAATTATAGTCTAAGGAGCAAAGGACCCATTCCCGAGCAATCTTATGAAGACAAGAAAAGGGATTTTCTAAGGAAAATTCTACCCCCAGGAAACGGAAACCAATCTGCTGTGGAGAAGCCCACCAACAACACTATACGAGCTAGTCAAAAGAGAAAGTTTCCGACGGAACCCACTAAGACCACTGAGCCTAGCCCTCAACCAGAGTCTAGCTATAACATTATTGAAGATATGAAGAAAACAAGGGCAAACATTTCTCTCTATGAGCTGGCTCGCATTACCAACCAAAGAGAACTCATTCTAAAGGCTTTCGCAAATACTTCAGCTACGAAGACTGTGAGCAACACGTCTGCGCAAGCCGGTCCAGATGTACAGTCCATAGTAAACGCCATCAATACCAACTCAAGAGGATCCACACCTCCTTTCCTTTTGTCCTTCGAGATTTTTAACTTCAATGTCCACAACTATCTAGTTGACTCCGGTGCCTCTACAAACGTCATGCCTTTATCTGTTTGTAAGAAGCTTAACATTCGCCCGGAGAAAACTGATGCAAAAATCATACAACTCGATAGATCACAAGTACCAACCGTAGGAGAGTTGAACAATGTCATTATCTGCTTGTCATCAGACTCTAGGGTCCATCAATGCATTGACATTGTGATTGTCGATATCCTCGAAGCATACGGCCTATTGCTTAGTAGGGACTGGTCCAGCAAGTTACAAGGCTACTTCGCCACCGACTGGTCCCACTTGTGGCTTCCTTACAAGGGCCGGAATAATCAAATCAGGGCAGAAAGTGAACCTTATATGAAACACACCGTCACTGATTTGGATGCCGTTAATGAACCTATCAGCTTCGCACAAGAAGAGCTTGGCATGTGCTTTCTGGAAGCAATATTCGGATGCTACCAACCCCCTCACTCTCCCGTAGGCCCCGAGGTCCAATCTGAACTAGCATTAGTCGCGGAAGAACAAGTCACCCCTGTCTCACCAACAACAGAAACCCCTCCGCAACCTATTACTTTGAAGGAGCCGGAAAGTGACCTATGGACCTTGTATTATGACGGTTCCAAGACTCATGACGGAGCTGGCGCGGGTTGCATATTACTAGACCCTCACAAGAACAAGTTCTTAGTCTCATGCCGTTTAGAGTTTCAGTGTACCAATAACACCGCTGAATACGAGGCATTAATCCTCGGAATTAAGAAGGCGCTGGATTTGAAGGTAAAATGTCTACAGGTAATTGGAGATTCCGAAATTATTACTCGCCAGGTACGCAACACTATTCACTGTTTATCGCCACATTTAAAGGCGTATCAACAAGAGGTATGGCGATTGATTTCTGCTTTTGATGCATTTGGGATTAAATCTGTTCTTAGAATGCACAACGCAGCAACTGATACTCTGGCTAATGCTGCTGCTAGATTTACCCCCTTAAGGGACGGTTTTTCTATTGAAATTGTATATAGACCCTCTGTGCCAAACAACATTTCTAATTTACGCGTTTTTAATGATGATCAACAGATTTTGGACTTTATGTGCAATGCTGAAGTATTCAAGGACGCGGTGATAGATGAGGAAGAACATGAGCATGCTTTACAGAAAGAGAAAGACGAACGCAAAGAGAACATTATGCCCAAGGGGGTGGTGTCACTAGAAAAGCTTTTTGATCTGCAAAACCGATTCCGCAGGCCCCCGAACACCAAAGTGCAAAGTTCCATATTGGCACATCGGCAAGTGAACTTGGGATCAGATGAGAACCCGAAGTTCGTTAACCTTGGAAAAGACTGCAGTGATGAAGAGGCACGGGCCTTCACCCAGTTATTCTGGAAGTATCGTGATGTATTTGCTTGGACATATGAAGATCTACGTACATACGATACCTGTATCATTCAACATGTAATACCCATGAGGGAAGGCGTTAAACCCTTCCAACAGAAACTCAGAAAAGTGCATCCAGCTTTGGAGCCAATGATTCTAAAGGAACTTAAGAAGCTCTTGGATGCACGCATTATTTTCAAAGTCCGTCACTCCACGTGGGTGTCGAATCTGGTACCCGTGCAAAAGAAGTCTGGAGAGATCCGCTTGTGTGTAGATTTCTGTAATCTGAATCGGTCCTCAAACAAAGACAACTACCCGGTGCCCCCCATGGAACAGATATTAAAAGCTGTGTCTGGATCTGAGATGTTCTCTCTATTGGATGGCTTCTCCGGCTATAACCAGGTGCTGGTAGCTGAACCAGACAGACTGAAAACCACCTTCCGGACAAAATGGGGAACCTTCGCTTTCAGACGCATGCCCTTTGGCTTGATCAATGCAGGGGCAGCTTTCCAACGAGCCATGGATATAGCCTTCCATGGTTTAATAGGGCAGAGCGTGGTGGTTTATTTGGACGATGTTACTGTATTTCCAAAATGCAGGGGTGATCATTTACGCCACCTCAAGCAAATCTTCGAGAGGTGCAGGAGGTACGGAATATCGCTCAACCCTAAAAAGAGCATTTTCACTGTGGCAGAGGGAAACTTGCTAGGCCACATTATCACTAAGCAAGGCATTGTGGTTGATCCAGAACGGGCTAAAGCCATCGCTCAGATTCCTCCCCCAAGCAACAAGAAAGCGATGCAATCCTTCCTGGGGAAAATTAATTTTGTCCGTAAATTCATTTCAGATTTCGCGGAGATTGTCAAACCACTGCAAGGAATGATTAAAAAGAATGCGGTATTCCAATGGAATTCCCCAGAGAGAGAGGCCTTCGATAAAATCAAAAGGGCTATAGCTGAAACTCCTTCCCTCCAAAGTCCAGATTGATAAAGGTTTCATCCTGTACACTTTCGCTTCAGACTCCTCGCTTGCGGCTGTCCTCACGCAGAAAGATGATAACAACAATGAATGGCCCATTTCTTTCATGAGCACTGGTTTACAAGGAGCTGAGTTGAATTACCCAGAAATCGAGAAACAAGCTTATGCGGTCTACAAGGCGGTAAAACATTTTAGGCCCTACATTTTGAAAAATCATGTCACGGTTTTTGTGCCACATCCAGCGGTTCGCTCACTTTTCGTGCAGTAAGAGCTAGGCGAAAGGCGGGGCAACTGGGTGGCTTGTTTGCAAGAGTACGATTTAGAGTTTAAGCCGGCACATACCGTTAAAGGACAGGGATTATGCCAAATTGCCGCAGAGGCTGCAAGCGCTCATGAAATTGAAGAAGAATGTTGGGAACAAGAGATTGACATGTATCAGAGCGATCATGTGCCTCAGCAAAATAGCCCTTCTTGGTATTCGGACATTTCAAGATATTTGGCCCAAGGCACAATGGACCCTGCTCTTACTGCCCAACAGAAACGCACAATAAGACTAAAAGCCACATCTCACCAACTGATCCAAGGTAAGTTGTTCAAAAAACACCACGATGGGGTCCTGTTACACTGCTTGGAAACCGACGAAGCGCAGAAAATCTTAACTGAGCTGCATGACGAACCAACTAGAGGTCATTTTGCCGGAGATACTACTGCCCATAAGATAATGCGCGCAGGATACTATTGGCCTACTCTTTTTAGAGATGCGCATGCATATGTTCATAAATGTGTTCAGTGCCAGAAGTTTGCCAACCGAGAAGCACGGCCAGCTGCTCCCTTACTCTCAGTAGTAGTAGAAGAGCCTTTCCAACAGTGGGGTTTGGATGTAATTGGTGAAATCACACCTCACTCTTCTAAAAAACATCGGTACATACTTACAGCTACTGATTACTTCACCACGTGGGTCAAGGTAACACCGTTACGCTGAATCAACGATCAAGAGGTAATAGAATTCCTCACGCATTCCATCATGACCAGGTTTGGCGTTCCGACTTCTTTAGTTTTTGATAATGCGACTTATTTCTCATGTTTTAAATTATATGATTTTGCGCTAGAAAATGGTATTATTTTGAAACATTCTGCAAATTACTACCCCCAGGGAAATGGATTAGCTGAGTCCACTAACAAGAACCTTATCCGTATTATCAAGAAGACTCTGCTATCCCACCAGCGCAACTGGCACAATGCCCTTCACAATGCACTGTGGGCTGACCGTATCACTCCCCAGTCTTCTTTAGGCACCTCTCCTTTTTTCCTCGTGTATGAAAAGAAGTTGTTCTCCCTTATCATCTATCTCTCCCGGCCCTCCAGCTGTCCCAAGAATTTCATGGTACCCCGTGCCCTACCTTGCAGAACCGAATCGACACCTTGCTGAAATTGGAGGAAGAAAGGCAAAAGACCCAGGAAAAGTTTGCCATCCATCAGAGCCGAATCAAAAGATGGTTTGATAAAAAGTCCGCTGGAAACAAAATTTTTGAAGTAGGAGACCTGGTCCTTAAGTGGGATAAAGCCCATGAGGAAAAGGGGAAGCATGCCAAGTTCCAAGCACTTTGGACAGGCCCGTTCCAAATTAATGAAAAGATAGGATCACACACATTCAGATTGCAAACCCTTGATGGATGAGTCGAGGTCCTCCCGGTAAACGGGCATGACCTCAAACACTATTTCACTTAGCAGCCCTTGGAGGGATGTCTTATTTTTTACCATAGTTCCTTGTCTCACCTTTGTTTCAAAAAAAATAAAAATAAATAAATAAATAAATAAATAAAATAAAATAAAATAAAATGAAATAAAAGCTTAAGGAAGGATTTGTTAGAGCCACGCAAATTGGCATACTGCAACAGGTTCTACACTGATGGAAAGCCTTTTCCGATAAACTCAAAGGCGGCAAAAGCTTGCTTGTTCTCCACACCTAAAGGTAGCACATTACCGAGCTCGAGTCATCAAGCGGGAAAGCTTACCTCGCTAGTCTGAGAGGGCGTCCACAAAAGAAAATGCAGTGTAAATGGTAACCGGACCAGAAGGGAAAAGAGGTACTCTATGCTACGACAGGGTATCTGGGAAAAAAAAAAGTCCTCATACCAGACCAAGAACAACCTCTCTGCAAGCAAAATAAGTCGGGATCCCTCATCCGCCCAGGCTAAATTGCCATCACAAATAAGTGCCATGAGCACATCTAAATAAGTGCCTCAGGCACATTCAAAATAAGTGCAATAGCACACTAATAAAGGGTAAAGGATTGAGAAAGGCTTCTTGCGCAGAGAGGTAATGTAACGACTCCGCCGGGGTACTGACCAGGCTCGCTGGCAGCGGAGCAACGTTCACGATTCCTAGGTAGTGACTCCGCCGGGACCGAGAGGTTCGCTGGCAGCGGAGCAACACGATGAGGACAAAATAATCATACCAGACCCTGTGGCCGCCTGGAGTTCTCCAACCCTTCCAGTCCGGAGACCTGAAGAAATGAATTTGGTTGAATGGCGCCCAAGCAGACCAGCAGATTGAGCAACCCAGCTAGGTGCCGAAGGCTAGGAAATGTCAACCACAAGGTAAAAGAAAACAGTCAGCATAGGCCCCTCCCTCCCCCCGCTAAGACTAACCATCAGCAGAGACTCTGAGTTCGTCCAGTGAATCGCCATTTGTTGTAGCCCCTACAACACCCTCCAAAAAAGAGCACCATTTCAAATTTTTGGAGCCCCCTAAAAACTAAAGGGAAACTGCTAAGTCGCCAAGTCGCCAAGTCGCAAAGTTAAACAGTTGATGAAATCCGCGACCTAGCGACCTTGCGACCTAGCGACCTCAGGTTGCCAGGTCGCCAGGTCGCAAATTCCAAAATTTAATAAAAAATGCGACCCAGCGACCCAGCAACCCAGGTCGCCAAGTCGCGAGGTCGCGAGGTCGCAAATACATAATTTTCGTGAAAAACGCGACTCAGCGACCTTGCGACCCATTGACCCCAGGTCGCCAGGTCACAAGGTCGCAAGGTCGCAAAACTCCGAAACTAATCAACTTGCGACCCGACGAACCGCATTTATTGTTCGCACGTGCGAATTTCTATATAAGGGAGGTCCCAGGTCGCATTTTCCACATTCAGCGATTTGTAAGAAAACGCCTCTGACAGCTTGACTGGCGCGTTTTTCCCGGGTAAGTTGCCGTTTCTTCCTGTTGTTTCCATTATGATGCATTTGCTACCAAACCCATCTCCCCTTAGGCCTTTAAATTGTCTTTTGACTGAGATTTTATATTTCTGAGGGTTTTATGAATCTGTTTTCTACATAATTCTCCAAACCTCACTGTTTTTCTGATTCACACCTTCATGGCATCATCCCTTGCTATTAAAATCATGCCACAGCTCCGCCAGGACCCAACTAACTTGTAAATCCTCAAGAGGAGGGAGAAAAGGAGGTTCAAGGCCGCGTGCGCGTAAACCCCCCCGACAAGCCATATTGCAACCTGCGACCCAGCGACCTAGTCGCGAGGTCGCAAAGTCGCATTTTCTCCAATTTATGGGATTTGCGACACTGCGACCCAGCGACCTAGTCGCGAGGTCGCAAGGTCGCATCTTCCAAATTTTCCTGAGATCTGCGACCTAGCGACCCAGCGACCTGGTCGCGAGGTCGCAAGGTCGTGCCCGGACTCTGTTCTTGCAATCCGCGACCCAGCGACCCAGTAAACCAATAGCTCAGTTTTGCATGTGGCACAGCTAAATTTCATCACTAAATTGTAACTGGTTTTTATCACCATGTCGTTCTTATCGTGTGATTCCTTTATGAATTTGACAGGTGAAATCCAAGAAGACATAGAGTGCATACCTGTGTTATCAGATTCTAGTGACATGGCGCCCCCGCTATCTCGGAGGAAGGGCAAGAAAATAGTGGAAGAGATTGATGAGCTGGAAGTGGTGTCCCCACCCCCAATATACAGAGATACACTATGCACGTTTACAAAAGATGACAACATGAGATGGTACCAAGTATATCATGAGTTCACCATACCGGAAGAGGAATTTCCAGAAGATCTCCCAGATCGGGAAATATACTTGGCGGTGAAGAAGTCCAAACTACATCTGGCAGGGGCGCATCCAGCCATATTCCCATGTCCAAAGGGTTATAGATTGGATCATACAAAATACGGACCCCCAGAAGTTTGTGATCCGGGACAGCAAGGGAAGAGATTTCGCTACGCTGGTAGGCGCGGATGCTCACGTTTATTACTCACTGCCTCGCCCAGATGAGCATTTCTCTCCAGAATGGGCTATTGCTCACGCAGTTCCGATAGTTGATACTATTAGACAATGGTGGGAGGAGCCCGAGAAGTTCAAGGTCAAGAAAGACCAAGAATACCCGGTCGCGAGCCTAAGGAAGGTTTACAAATTGGTTGCCGCCATGCTTTGCAGACTTTACGGACGCCCAGATTGCTCCACTTTCAGCGGCAGTTGGGCTACTATCATGGAGTATGTGACAACATATGGCACCCGTTTCAACTGGGCAGGCATATTGATGACTTCAATGCAGACCAACTTGAACGCGGCATTGGCCCCAGATGAAGGAATTCCTGCAGAATTTTACATGGCCTCTTACCTACTAGATGCTGTCTGCGCCAGAGTTCAGTTTGAGGGATGGGCGCACAACTGGGATTCCGAGCAGTCACGCGCAATTCATCTACAATTCAAGGTATTTTGGGAGTCCAAATACAAACAGGATATAGATCAGATTTCCCAAGTATTTATCCCCTCTCTGTACAGACATTTATTTGGCCAAGACGCCCCCTGCATGTCTTGGTGGGCCAAGGAGACTCTAGTCAAAGTGGCACACTGGTTCCCTTTCCCTGGATACACCTTCATCCGAGTCTTTGGAACTTACAAGGCACCACATGCTATGCCTCGCTTCGTTACAGACAAAATGCTTATTCAGGAGGTATGCTTTCAAATGTCGCACGGCTTCTCCAGCATCCTGTCTAAAGGCAAAAAGAAGTCGTGGCCCGCGCTACCCCTCACCATTGGTGCACACACAGTTAAAGACTTTAGGGAAGTAGCAGCAGAAGCAGAAGCAATGAGGAGCTACCAGCTCGGGGCGCTTGAACACCGAACTTATGACCCAGAGAAAATAGTTCCTGAACACTACCTGAGAGCTAACTTCAAGTGGACTTATCAGCATCTTGAGCGCCCGGCGAAAGATGAGAGAAGAAACTAGTATAATGCTGAAAGAAAAATCGCTTCAGGAGCAGATGTGGTCCAGGAAGACCCAGACGACCAGAGCTTAGAAGACAGAAGTCGTCAGTTAGGAGGTTCCTCTTCCTCTTTACTCAAGAAATCTCGAACTAACACAGGGCTTACTCCATCTACCAAAAAAAAGGAAGCAGAGGAAAAAGCCCAGCAAGAAAGAGAGAAAAAGATAAAAGAGGATGAAGAAGCGCACCAAAAGAGTGCAACAGCAACACAAAAGAAGAAGCAGGCCAAAGAGGCCAGGAAAGAAAAAGAGGGCAAGGAGGCACAGGCCGCAGCAGAACGGGCACTTAAGGTAGAGCTAGACAAAGCAGAGGCTGAATGCAAAAAGAAAGCCGAACAGGCTGCAGCAGCTGAGCAGAAGAAGAAAGCCGAAATAGAAGTGGCAGCAGAAGCTGAACACCGAAGAAAGGAAGAAGAAGAAAAGAACACAGAAGAAATGGATGATGACATGCTGGACGACCTCGAGGTGACTCCCCTCGATATACCTCTGGGTAGTACCAAGCTCTCCGACATTAGGTCGCCCCAAGGACAGGAAGAAGATGTGTTTGACCTGACCAGACTCACATTCGACCAGTTTTCTTTCAAAATCCGACAAGAGAAGAGGAGGTCACTGGCGCAAAGTCCCTCTACCACATCCATAGTGGCAACAGGCAAAGACATAGTCCTTGATACTAAGACTAATCCTGTAATGATAGCATCAGCGGGTACTGCTTTCGCCGTAGCTACGGAAGAGAATGTAACCCGAATGAGTAGATAAATAGTCTCTCTACAAAATAGACTGCAAGTGGCTGAACAACGCGAGAAGAGAGCAGAGCAAGAGAAAGCAGAATTGCAAGCAGAAGTTCAACAACTTCGAAACCAGACTCCACCGGTAAATGAAGTCCCGCTGGCCATTTTCAAGGAGTGTGAAGTGTTGGAAGTGACCATGAGGCAGGTGTATGGTGAAATGTTCACCATCAAACAAACAGTCGCCCCACTGGCCAGAGCACGAGTGGAAACCAGGAAAAGACACGAGCAGCTCAGGGAGGCTTCATAGGCCTTAGACAGGATGATGGGCTGGACGATACAGTACCCTCAGGCACCTGAAAATTTGCCTAAGAGGGACTGGATTCACACGCAGGATGCAAAGGTTCAGCTCCGCATGGCGATGCAATCTAAAGACAAACTATCTAAGGACCTGGACAAAGTAATTTCCTCGTACGACCACTTGATCAGTGGTATCGACTCAATGCATACTTTGCACCACATTCCATCGCTTGGGGCATTGGGCGAAGAGAAAACCTGGGAACAAGTGGATCAGGACATCCAATCATTTTTGCAGCCTATCAAGCAAGCCGCTGCTGATCCTGAGCCCTCAGCATCTCAAGAGCATCTGAGTCAGTTTATTGCTACTCCAGCGTCGATTTATACCAAGCTTGCCTCGCTTTCAAATAAAATCGCACAGAAAAGGGAAACATTAGTACCA
Organism: Pinus albicaulis; assembly: GCA_034641835.2. Taxonomy (NCBI): domain Eukaryota; kingdom Viridiplantae; phylum Streptophyta; class Pinopsida; order Pinales; family Pinaceae; genus Pinus; species Pinus albicaulis. Next base: position 331,669,503 of record CM076575.1, on the reverse strand, counting down.
AATGCGTTGGAATGTATGCATCGATTGGAGGAGGAGGTTCCTCTACTTTCCCCCATAGCGGCAGAGTACCGGACATGGCAGGATTTTCTCAAGGAGCAACAGGTTGACGTCCCAGACATTAACATTACGCGTCCATCTCCACAGCCCGATAGCAGCAAGTCATGAGCAGCAGTTAGAGCTAGGTCGCAAGTCGCACCAACAGGACAGGTCGCAGGTCGCACCGCCTACCCAGGTCGCAAGTCGCGCATACCAGACAGGTCACAAGTCGCAATCTCTTCGAGGTCGCGAGGCAACTCAACATGCAGGCAGGCGAAAAGTCGGGAAGCCCAAAGGGCAATTTTGGTGCTATAAAACTCCCTACGGGGAAAGATACAAAGGCTTTTCTTTTTTGGAAACTCAATAGCTACATGGCATTGTATTGAAAGATTATACACTTGAGCATATGAATATAGATTCTTGTTAAAACACCCTATGGTTATGATGTGTTTTGCTGTGCGAACACTGTGTGTATTCCTTGTACAGTTTCAAAACATCCTATGATTAATGAAGCTGCACTCTTCATGTCATCATTTATGCGTCATGGCTATCTGTGTTTTATCAATGATGTTCATTTTATTATCTGTTCTATTAATGAATGTTAATGAACTATTTTGTTAGCATTTCTTTTTATCTTTCAGGAAGTAAAGAGGTATCTTATCATAAAGAACTATTTCTTTTGTGATCAGACTACCTTACAAGCATTACCCCACAAAAGATGTGTTGCTAATGACATCTCTTGAGGTGTACGTGATTTTTCTGTAATCTTGCTACGCATAGTGTTTGATTTGTGTTTAATACATCAATCCTGTATTCTGTATCATGTGCGTAAGTGTATGTCTGTAGGTTCAAACAGGTTCTTTTGAGACCGAAGGGAAGTCATCTTAAGTGGTAGCCGGACCCACACCCCGGACGGGATCCCTACTCCAAACGGTTTAAGGTCTAATTGGGACTTTCTACCGGGGAGATCCCCTACTGTTGGCCGAACCAATTTTCCCGTCAACACCATCAAAGAGATCCCCATTTGTACCAATATTATTAAGGAACTCTGTCTCAAGAAATCTGGGAGGAAGAGATTGGAACTCCAAACCATTCAATTTGTTGGTAGGGTAGCAGAGTTGATGATGGGATGTGTGTCTGTGGAAAAATATACTGATCCCGAAAACCCTGTTGTCTCAATTTAGATTGGTAATGTCCTTGTCTCTAATGTTCTTATAGGCCTGGGGGCAGCCATTAATGTCATGAATAAGCAAACCATGGATCAACTTCGGTTATCTCATCTTCACCCTACTCCCACTGTGCTTGAATTAGCAGATAGATCTAAAATTAAGCCAGAAGGAGTATTGGACGATGTGATCATCTCATTAGATTATTGGGAATATCCTATTGATTTCATTGAGCTTCAGTGAAAGAACCTAGTAGGAGGACATCCCTTGATCTTGGGTCGACCATGGCTTGCTACGACCGATTCATATATTGGATGTCGTTCCAGTGATATGTATATTTCACATGGATATTCTAGGAAGAAAGTTACCTTATACCCCCCTACCAGATCCATTCAGGACATTCGAGGTACTTTATGTTTGGATCAAAGCAGTGATGAGGAGACTCAGTCTATTTTCCTTATCCATCATTATACTAGGTCTTCACAAGAAGATGAGATTCAGTATTTTCTGAATAATCTAGACACTATGCCTAACTTTGAGCCATTAAGTTGGATTTTTAGCCTAGATTTTCAACATAATCATGATTCTCATTCTTATATACAATTGAATTTGACCACTCCCTTGAGTAATCCTAAGCCTGATACCACTCTTATTGAGATTAGCCCTGGTAAGTCCTTGCATATTAGTTCAGATTTGGACTCATCTCAGTAAGAGCAGCTTGTGAATTTGTTGCAAAACCATCTTAGTGCCTTTGCTTGGGGCTATGAAGATATGAAGGGTATCCCTCCTGAAACTTGTACACATCATATCTATATTCAGGAAGGAACCCGACCTGTTCGACAAACCCAAAGGCGAATGAATCTAGCTCTAAGAGATATTGTGAAGGAAGAAGTATAGAAACTCTTGGATCCCAATTTTATCTATCCTATTTATGACAGTCAGTCGGTCTCTCCATTAGTACTTGTACCTAAGAAAGATGGAAGATGGCATGTTTTTATTGATTATTGACAATTAAACAAAGCCACTCTCAAATATTACTTCTCTCTCCCTTTCGTTGACCAGGTGCTTGATACCCTTGCAGGAAAGAAATATTTCTCCTTTTTGGATAGCTTCAGTGGCTATAACCAGATACAGATTGCACCTGCGGATTAGGATAAAAATACTTCTACATGTTGCTGGGGTACATTTTCTTATAAAGTGCTCCGCTTTGGTTTATGTAATTCCCTGGTTACCTTTCAAAGGGCAGTCTTGGCCATTTTTGCTGATCTATAATTTGCAGAGATTTATATGGATGAATTTTCTGTGTTTAGTGATTCCTTTCAGCAAGATCTCAAAAATTTGGAGAAAGTCCTTCTTCGTTGTCAAGAAGCCCATCTCGCTTTGAGTGACAAAAAATGTAGATTAATGTGCAAAGCGGGAGTGGTACTTGGCCATTTGATTTCTGATAAATGTATCTAGGTTGATCTGGCAAAGATTGAAACTATTCTGCATCTTCCTACACCCAAAAATCAAAGGGAAGTAAGAGGTTTTTTATGACATGCTGGTTACTATAGAAGATTCATTGAAAATTTCTCAAAGATAGATGCTCCTATTTTCTGACTTCTAGCTAAGGATAGTGAATTTTCTTGGTCCACGGCTTGCCAACAGTCTTTTGAAACATTGAAGGAAAAGTTGGTACACGCACCAGTTTTGAGAGGTCCAAATTGGCGTAGCTTTAGAACAAGAGGAAAATAAGAAATCCTATGCTATTTATTATATTAGTAAGAATTTGTCTTCCACTGAATTGAATTATATAGTTACAGAGAAAGAGTTTTTAGCTGTAAATTTTGAAATTAATAAGTTCAGGCACTATATTATAGGATATGAAGTATTTTTACATACTTATCATTTGGAGATTAAATATTTTATGAGAAAACCATTATCAAGTGGTAGAGTGACTAGGTGGTTTGTATTGTTGCAGGAGTTTAATGTTACTATTGTTGATAGACCATGGAAATCTAATGTTGTAGCAGATTCTAGATTAGATAATCCTGGTGAATGAACTCCTGTTAATGATGATTTTCCAGATGATCATTTTTTTCTCTGTCTATAGATTCTCCGTGGTTTTCTGACATTGCTAATTATTTGGTCACTGGAAAAACACCACCTCACTTGTTCGCTCGTGAAAAGCGGAATATTATTCAAAAAAGTGCTGCATATTCCTGGATTCAAGTAGATCTCTTTTACGCTGGTCTAGATCTGATTATCTGTAGATGTGTAAGAGAGGAGAAAGTGTTTGACATATTGAAGTATGCTCATGATGAACCTTTTGGAGGCCACTTCGCTGATAAGTGGACTGAATATAAAGTATTGTGTGCTGGTTACTTTTGGCCTTCCTTGTTTAAGGATGCCAAACATTATGTCAGGCGATGTGATATTTGTCAATGAATGGGCTAGCCTAATCAAACGAATCAAATTCCTTTATGCCCCCAAGTTATGATTGAGCCATTTAAAAAATGGGCTATTGATTTTATAGGGCCAATAAATCCAACATCATTAAGTAAAAATAATATTTTGGTTTGTACATATTTCGTTACAAAATGGGTAGAAGCTAAAGATGTTTCTTTTGCTACAGAAAAAGTTGTTGTTGATTTTATTTTTACTGAAATCTTTACTAGCTTTGGTGTGCCTAGAGAATTTGTTTCTGACAATGGTCTGTAGTTTATTTCTAGTACAGGGTGTGATGGAGCAATACAAGATCCAGCATAGGAAATCCACGCCGTATCACCTGCAAGCAAATGGCCAGGTGGAACATACAAACAAAGTGATCGAGTCCATTCTTACAAAGACACTTAATATGCATCAGAAAGACTGGGCTGAAATATTACCAGAAGCTTTGTGGGCATACAGAACCACTTGGAGAAATAGCATGGGACATACACCATATGAGCTGGTATATGGCAAACAGGTTCTGTTACCAATTGAGTTCTAGCTCAAAACTTTAAGAATTGCATTTCAGTTAGGACTAGATCTCTCTGAGGCACAACAATAGCATCTTCTGTAATTAAATGAATTAGATGAATTTCGTAGAGATGTTGTTCAGAAGAACATACTAATTCAACAATAACACAAAAGGTGGCATGACAAGTCTATTCAGAAAAAGAAATTCCAACCAGGGGATGGGGTGCTCCTTTATGATTCTAGATATAAAATTTTTAAAGGGAAGTTCCATACACATTGGATGGGACCTATGAAGTGATCCGAGTATTCGAGAATGGAGCAGTAGAAGTTAAAACTATTGATGGACAAAATTCAGTATTCTTGGTAAATGGACATAGATTAAAGAAGTATTTTCAGCCACTTTCCAAGAAAAATTTTACACAGTAAGTCCAATAGAAATTTGGGATGGTAGTGGTGAATGGTAATACGAAACTTTTGAAGACATGAATCCTTCTTTCTCTTGAAAAAAATTTAAAAATACAAAAAAAAAAAATTAATAAAAAAGTAAAGAAAAAAAATATTTTATTGTAATTGTGAAAATCAATTCGCTGACATGATTGCAGAAGGGTAAACCTGAAAACCAGCTTGCTGGTAGGAAGATCAAAATTTTCTAATAAAAATATAATGTTGCTTGATCTTTAAATATGCTAGCGACCACCGAGTAAAAGTAGGTTCAGCAGGACCAACCTTTATACATTGGGGTAATTAGCATGGATATTTTTATTCAAGTAACACTTAATTCTTGCTGCTGTTATTTTTCTTGCACTAGTGTAGACAGAACTTCCAGAAAATTTTCTTCCTTTCTTCATATCCCATTTCGTAATATTCCCTCAGTTTTCTTATTTAAATCCCAGAATGATTAACCTTCCCACATTCTTCTGAATTTACTCTACCCCCTTCGTAAAAATCCCACTTTAACCTTGAATCTTTTTCCCTATCCCACTTCTATTTATCCCCTCTTGTGGTACTATTCCTGGAATCCCTGTAACAAAATTCCTTCCCATTTTGAAATTTTTCCCTTTCCCACTTCTTTGTTCCCTCATGAATTCATTGCAGGATCTCATACACAAAGAGCAAGAAGATGCTCTGAAGCATCAAGAAAGGGCGAAGAAAATTTCCAGTATCAGTTGAGGAAGCCATGTTAGAAGTCCAGCCTATATTCTACTTAAATTCCCTGTTCCTTTTTCCAGACAATATTCTTGCACTAGTGCAAGCATATCCTCCTATATAATAATAAAAGCAGAATGGTACCAGCAGAACAACATAGTAAGTGGTGTAAACAGACCAGTGCAAGAATGCACCTTGACAGAAGGAGAGTACAATTTGTTCTTTTCATAATTATATGTCATAGGAAAGTGGTCATCATGAAATATTAAAAGAATCATTTTCACTTATTTAAGGAGTACTTGTGCTATCATATTAACTAGGAGAAAATTATTTAAAGTACAAGGTGTTTTTAGTTAAGAATCATGATCATTTCTTAATAAATGCTAAAGTCCATTTTTTGAATTATGAAGGAGTGCAAAAATGTTTAACCATTTCTTGGATATAATTACCCTTTCTTCCATGATCCTAAACTTCCTTCACTTATAATTATTTCCTCACCTAGCCGTTAAAACGCCACCGCAAGTACCAATCCCAAACGATTTCAAACATGCATCACATCCACGGCTATTTTGGTAGAATGGATCGGTGATAAGATGAAAGGGATGGTGGACGGTTGGATCCTTATCTATAAAGAGCCAAATTTTCTTGTATTGAATGCAATTTTTGACTGTTCATAACTTTTAAGCAGCGATGCCGCTTGTTCGATGTGAACCTCCGTCTCTCAGTGAGGTAGATCAAACCGCTAAGTTTCACAATAGTCTTACACTATTGCGAGACTTAGGTTTTCTTCAGTTTTTGCAGAAATTTTACGGGCACAACAATGAAGTGGCCCTACAGTTTGCAAAGAGTTTTAAAAATGGCCGTGTAAAAATAGGGCACCTGAAGTTTAAGGTCATGGAAGACTTGATAGCAGAAGTGATAGGCTTGCAAAACACTGGTGAGAAATACTTCAAAAATCAGAACCTCGAGAGGAAGCACTAGCGGTGTTTCTTCATTTATAAGAATATTAAGGTAAACTGGAAGAAAGGAGTTCCACGCAGTGCCCTATTGCGACAGTGGTGAGACCTCCTTTTTATTCTCCAAAAATTCGTGACTTGCGAGGGAAGGTACTCACTGACCTTTGGGTATCATTTCAAGATGCTGGAACACTTCGAAGCCAACCTTCACGTTCGATGGACAATTGATTTCCCCTATTTTTTTCTTAAGATTTTGGAAAATATGGCCAAGAGTGTGCAGGGTGCATGGGAATACCAGGCTGATAAGAAGCTATATCACCATGGCCTGATAAATATTTTGGTTCAGAAGAAGTTGGAAATTAAAGGTATGACCTGGGAGGCGTTGTTAAAATAGTTTCATAAAAATAAAGCTGCTGGAAAAGAGACAAGGGACCACACCAACACAATCAAGGGTCCAAGTAAAAATGGAAAGGGAAGTCCTTCTTGCACCAGTGCAAAAAGGAAACGACCCGAGAAATCAATAGAAGAAAAGGCCCCATCTCCAAATAAAAAGAAGACAGCGGGTGCACTAGTTGAAAGACTCCCTCTTCAACACCAGTAGATGAACAAACCCTCGAAGAAGACGACTTGTTGTCAGCCCTTGCGGATGCGGCAAAATCTGTAGAAGTTGAAGATGACACCCTGTTGGCCGACTTTATTAAAAAGGCTCAGAAAAAAAAATGATAAATCTAGTGCAGGTGAAAAGCCACAGTCCCCACAGGACATTGAATCCCCTCCTACACTAGTGCAAGAAGAAGAAGTGCAAGAAGAAGAAGAGTTGGAAGAAGAAGAAGGAGAGGAAGAAGAAGGAGAAGGAGAAGAGGAAGAAGAAGAGGAAGAAGTGTTTACTGAAACCCCGAGGGATACTGAGGTCCCTGAAGAAGATACAACCCCTATCAGAACAAAAGAGGAATAAGACTCAGTAGCTCTTGCTGCTCGGATAGTCGAGCTAAAGCAAAAATGTAGGAGGAAAAATAACAAAATAAAGAAGAATTAACGGCAAAGATCCAAAAAAAGAAAGGAGAAGTCAGAGTATGGAAATACTAAGTTGCGCAGTGTTTCAAAAAACTTATAAAGGTGAAAAATAAACTGAAGAAAAGAAAAAAGAAGAAGTCTGAAACATTGCAGGTTGATGCTAGTATGACAGAGCAGAATTGAGCTTCAATGCTCGATGTTTTGAAGGTTTTTTTGTAGATATAAAGAGTTGTGTGAGGACACACAACAACTTAGGGATTGGAGGATGTTAGCCCCCTAATTTTCTCTCTCTTTACCATTTTCCCCTTCCTAAATCATAACCATTTACCTCTGTTTCACCTCTTTTATGCACCCTCATCTTGCACTAGTCCAAGCACAGTGACATATTTCGTATAAACCTTTATTATTCATGTTTTAATTCAATTTAGCATTAATTAAATATTTATGACATGATTTATTACTTTTAAATCACTTTTGTAACTTATCAATATCTATAATGGTTATTTGATAGTTAGAGTGCTTACTGTGACCGCTGATCTTAGTGCAAGATCAAATCCTGCACCATTGCAAGCACAACAGATCTTCACAGCAGATCTGAACCTCCTTGATCACTGCCTTGTCTTGAGCAGCTTTAGCCACAACAACATGATTGATCCAAAGGCATCCAAGACCGAATCCGTGAAGGGAAAAAAACTGGAGATTAGCTACGACTGGTTTCGTTAGCTGCCTAATTTTGAAGGTCGAAATCTAAATTCTGCGATGGTTATGTAATCAGCTGAACGATCTGTTTCAGCCTTTGGAAAACACACACACACACACACACACACACACACACACACATACATATATACATATATATATATAATGTAAAATGTAAATAGGACTTAGGGGAGAGTTTCTTAGTAGAGTTTTTAGAGCGAAGTTTGATAGGCGGTAACAGGTTGCTTTATTATCACCTGGATATGGGCTTGACATTTTATTAACGCATGTATTCGCCTTAATGAATTAATAAATGGGAGCTCCACCTCATGTTTCGGAAATTGTCTTTTTGTATTTAAGCTGATGAATTGACTAATTTACTGAGCAACATTTTAACATAAAAGGGAAACGCACTAGTTGGATAGGGCCCAGCCAACCCAGCACGTTTACCCCATTTTCTATTTCTTGTAATTTGTTTTTATATTGTCAAACTGTGATTTAACTTTCAGCACATGTATTCCTGTCTGAGTGAAAATGGATACGTTGTGTGAAGTAGATACATTTTCAATCCCTGCAATTTAGTTTCCTGCACTTGATTTCAAATTGGTTTTCCTCCGCCTGGTACAAGCAGGAAAAACAAACCTGCACTAGTGCACATTGGTGTGATATTTCCTTTTCCTGCAATTCTGTTTAATTGGTTTCTCCGCCTCGTGCAAGGAGGAGAAATGAACCTGTACTAGTCCACGTTGGTGTGATGCAGCAAGATTTCTTAGTCTACTTTCCGCAATCTTCTTTCTTTCTTTAAATGCTTATGATAGGATAAATGATTGTTTCTTTATTTCTGCATTTTTTTAAGATTAGAAACATTCACTTTTATGTGTTCAATTTGATTCGATAGTAAACTAGCACATGAAATAATTGAACACTCATTTTAAGGATTAAATGCTAAGTATAGGAAGCTCTGATGTGGTGAAAGAACTAGTTTCTTGCCACAGGAACCGAGTGCTCTGAACCTTGAAAATTTTGAGCCCTTGCATGAAGTAAAAATCCTTCAGTAAAGACACTATTTATACCTTCTACATAAATCTCTAATCTTGCACTAGTGTAGGACAGATTAATGCAAGAAGGAAATCTCTAAAGAAGCAGGTTTAAGGGCCCATCTAACGAGACTGCTAAAGTGTCTCTGCTAAAGGAAAACACACACTCATTAGATTAGACAACCATTAGTGGGAGTGATTGCCTTTTATCTTTAATTCTCTCTTGCAAATGCATACTTCCTCGTTCCAGTCTGAGATTATTTTTGATGGTTCAAGTTGCCTTTTTCTCTTTTGATTTGATTCTGTAATATTTCCTTTAAAGAAAGTGGCTATTTACATTAGGAAGATTCATACCATCTCTAGTATTTCCTGTGCTTCATCTCTAAGTTTACGAATCCCTCGGGTTGAAAAATTAAGTGTTGAGGAGTTTTCTTAAGTGTAATTCCTGCACGCAACAGTACACAACTAGTTATTCCACAGAATCTTCTCTTTCTAATCCTCCTTATATTTATATGACATTTGTGAGTACAAATCTGACATATTAAATATGGGAGAGATACTTATAGTAGGGGGTAACATTATTTCAAATGCTCTAGATGAGAACTTTCTTAAGATTTTACACAGGCATATTTTCTTTAGCTTCAAGTTATTATATTCATTTCTTGGAAAAATTTCCTTTGTAAGATGAAATAATACCATATCATCAACTTTCAAAATGTATGACTCTTTTCTTGAGGTCCACCCATTGCTTCTACCTTTTTTTTTGTCTCAAATTTGCTCCTTAAATTGTTCATTTTTATTTTTCATTGTTGTACGAAATTCATCTGCATCAACAATTCCCAATTCATACTTTTCCAAGTTCATGAGTTTATTAATTCCTTTATGATTCATGCCATATACAATTTGGAATGGGCTCCTATATGTTCTTCTATTATGTGAGTCGTTTTAGGAAAATTCATCCTACGGGATAAGTTGACCCCACTGACTTTTGTGTTTATTTACCAAACTCCTCAACAAATTTCCAAAGCTTATGTTAACTACTTTGGTCTATCCATATGTTTGAGGATGATATGTTGAGCTAAATAAAAGGTTGGTAACAATATTCTTCAACAAAATCCTCCAAAATTTCTCAAAAAATATTGTGTCTCGGTCTATTAGTATAATTTTTGGTAGCCAATGCACTCTCACGATCTCTCTAAAAAATAAATTTGCAATGTGGGTAACATCATTAGTTTTTGAACATGGGATAAAGTGTGCCATTTTTTAGAATCTTAATTTCATCGCTACCGAAATTGAATCTTTATTTCTCTAGGTTCAAGGTAAACCAAAAATAAAATCCATGCTTATAGCATCCCATGGTCTATTTGGTATGGGAAGTGGTTGATATAAGCCAATGTTCTGATTTTTTTCCCTTGACATATTGACAAGTTATACATTGTATAGAATTCTTTTAGTAATAACCACATTCAAATGAACTTTTTCTATGCGTTTCGAACCAACCAGTGTGGTTCATCATCAAGACTAGGTGAACCACACTAATTGGTTCCAAACGCGTCGACAAAATTCATTTTAATGTGATTATTACTGAAATAATTCTATATAATTTTAAGATGGATCAAAAAAGCCAAAATTTGAAAAAATTTATACATTATTCTAAAAATTTATTGACATTGGACCTCATTCTTAGCTAGTAATAAAAGGGGCTTAGTTGAGCATATTTTTATCATTTTCCTTATAGAAAAGTTTCTCTCAATGAGGCCTTTGGAATGAAAAATTCGCTACCCTTAAACAATATCCATCCTAAACCATATATTCAATCAAAGGATTTATATCCCTCAGCAATCGATTCTCTCATGCTTCAAAGGATTCTCTAAATTATTGGTCCTTCTTGTATGTTTCTTTGAGCTGTTCAAATCCCAAAGTGCCCTCTTGGAATTCCTACAAAATAAAACACCTCATACTTAAAGTATTTGCAAAAATTTTAGCATTTCCACTAATATGTTTAAGAACAAAAGTAAAATTTTACATGAAATCAACCCATTCGACATAAGTTTGGTTTAATTTATCTTTCTTGGTAATGAACTGCAAAGCATGATTATCAATGTATAAAATGGATTCCCTAGGCATGACATAATGGCTCTATTTTTTTAGGGCTTGTATCACTACATAAAATTATTTTTCATACGTGAAGTATTTATATTTGGTTTCATTCAACTTCTCACTGAAATAAGCAATAGGCTTATCCTCTTAACTTGAGACATGATCAGTGATCATTCTACTAACATCGCACTTAATTTTGAAAGGTTTCAATTATCAGGCTGAGCTAACATCGGTTGATCTGTTATCTATTCTTTTAACATTTCAAATTCTTGATCTATTGAAATAATCCATTTAAATGGTTTTTTCCCTTTTTAATGGTATCAACTATAGGTGTGCATATATGGATGAAATTTCTAAAAACATTCTATAAAATCTAGCCAACCCATGAAAAATGTTACCTCGTGCACATTCTTCAGGGTATGCCATTGCTTGATAGCTCTCACCTTATTTGGGTCAATATTTAGTCCTTATAGAGATATAATATAATATATATGGGTTAACTCTATTTTCATGAAGGAAAATTTCTTCAAGTATATAAAGAGTTTCTCCTGCTGCAATGTCTTGAGCACCATATTCAAGAACCTCAATAGTTCTTCTGTGGTTTTACTAAATACGAGACTATCATCCAAAATATTAAATTACAAAATTTTGCAATAAAATCCTTAAGAACTTCATTCATGAGTCTTATGAACATTTTGGATGCATTGGTCAAACCAAAAGACATAAGAAACCATTCATATAAACTATCATTTCCTTTGAAGTAGCTCTTCCACTCATCACCCTCTCTCATCCTAATTTAGTGATATCCACTTTTCAAATCTAATTTTGAAAAGTATTTTTCACCTCTCAAAAATGCATTAAATCATACCTATAGGGCAAAGGGAATCTATGTCTTGCATTTATCTTGTTTATTGCTCTGCAATCCATCCACAATATCTAGCGTCCATTCTTCTTTGGAATCAAGATTGCAGACACATAACACGGGATTGGAATCTGTCTTATCAATCCTTTATTCAATGAATACTAAAATTACTTTCTGATTTCTTCATTCTCCTTGTGTTCATCCTATATGTCACTTTATTTGATAAAATTTCACCTAGAATCGAATCTATGTGGTGATTGATTCTCGTTATAGGTGGTAATTCATTTGGAAACTTGTCAACAATGATGTCAAAAAACTCGTGTAGTAGAAGTTTAATTTTAGCAGAAAATCTTCTCAAATTTGTATTTGTAAGCACAACTCTAAGCTTACCAGTCAAAGAAAATCATACTTCTTATTTTTTTCTTGACTTCTTCTTGCAATTATTTCACACTCATCATTCGCATGCTTATACTTGCTACCCCTTTATCTCTTTTATATTCCATGGAAGATAACACATGTTTGCAATTGTCATTTTAAAAAACGTAAGCATTTATCCTTCCATCATGAACAACTCTCTTGTTATATTTCTATGGTCTTCCGAATAAAATTTGGGAGACATCCATAGGCATAATATCACATAGCATTTCATCTTCATAATTGCCAATCCATACTTTGACTCTACTTTTTTCACTTACCAAAATCTAATTGTCTAGTCAATTTAATGTCTTAAATTGCTATCATAAATTATCGACCAGAGTTAGAAATATTATGAAGTGGAGTTGCACTACATATGCTGAAGCCTTTTCTTACTTAATTTGTTGTGTTGGTTTTATATTTTGTTTTTATGATTTTGTATTTATCCTCAGTGCCTAAATGAAATTTAGAAACTAAGAAATGATTTGTAAAATGAAGTCTAAATTTAACTGTCAAAACTTTAATGAGAATTATACCTTTAGATTATATAAATATGAATGATTAACTTCAGGGAAACTAGAAAAAAGAAGGGAGTTTAATATTTTTGTATGTTTTGTAGATTTTATGGGAAACCAAGAAAGTAACAACACATAAAGAATATTTTTAATGCTTGAAAAATAAAACTAAGAAGGAAGAAAAGGAAATTTGTATCTAAGAAATAATATTGATCAGTGATACATTTATTTTGCATAAAACTAAATCAATCTAATTGATAAATCTTAAGCTATGTCAATCAATATATGTCGGCATATATGATAAGGTTATCTCTAAAACATCTATCTAAATTAATTTTAAATCTATCTAATTAAGAGAAAAACATCTAATTAAACCATCTATAAATTTAAACAAAACATTAATCCAAACCATATCTAAGTCTACAAAGATATATCAAAACTATCTTTAATATGCAAAATAAAACATATCTATAAATTATCTCTATAAAAACATAGTATCTATTTGGATTAACTCTAAGATTTTTGAATGATAAAGAAAAGAATCTAACTAAGTTCTACAAATGGAAATATCAAACCAACATTATTAAATCTAGGTAACTATGCTAAGGAAACTCAGAAACTATTTTCAATGAGGAAAGTAAACAGAGTATATATCTACTATGTAAAACTAGAATGCATATCTAATCTATGAAACGAAAAAAATGAAGTATATATCTACTATGCAAGAGAATGCAATAAAGTTTTTAATCTATCAAATTTAAATGTTAGCAAATTTATGATATTAAGCATATTAAGGAAAAAAAAAGGAAACAAAACTTTTAACTATGCGAAAAACACAACTAATTATGTGGAAATCACGAAGAATTAAACTATGAAATAACATAAAACTAAACAAATAAAACTCTTCTATGTAGGGGCCCTCCACAACAGAATGGTTATAAATTCACTGTCAACTAATTACACATCAGTTATCCTTAACATGCCATCTCCATGGATTGATAAAAATAAAGTTTCAATGTATAACAATATTACAATCAAAATCAATCTTTTTCATGATTTATAAAACTTGGTATTTATAACATAGTTGAATTTACTATTTGAGGTGATATCACCTCAAAATATTGATTAAAATATGAATGAAACTCTAAACAGAAATGTGATCTTCATATTTTTCATGATTTGCTACGTGGAGAGAAAATCATGAAGCTTTCAAGTTATCACTCACTTGTATCGGCCCCCTGCTTTGACTGGCCCTTTGACCGTGATTTTAGGCACTATCCTTCTTGATCTTGGATAGGTAGGTGAGATTAAATCCATGATTGGATCATTTCCAAACTTCCCATGTACTTCGCTCCTCTATTCCTTCTTCGCAACCTGTTAAACAATATCAGTAGCTGCAGAAACAAATATTAGCTTCAGAATTGCATGAATATTGTAGCTAAATAAAAATTTTAACCAAATCATAAGAAACATTTAAAAAATAAAAGAGAGGTCATTTAAATACCTTTCCAGACTAAAAATGTACAAACCAAAACTGATGAAAAAATGAGGAAAAAGGTAGCGAAATGGATGTCAAAATAGAGACAGTCCTAAGGATCAACATACACCCAATGAGAGACCATTGCATATCCTGATGTAATTTAAAAATTGTGAGTCTTCACCTTATCATTTCATATGATCTGATACTTCTCATAGGACATATAACTTTATCTTCTTTCCCTTCTTTGAGGTCACTGCTACCCTTGGTTTCCTCATTAGAAATTTATACTTCAAAGTTACGACCTGTATTCTTAGATATCTATTCTTCTTTTTCAACTTATTGGTCTTCTTAAACCATAACCCCAAATTTAGAGGAGTATTATCATTGATGGGTTTCTCAATTTGATTTTGCATCTTTAGAGCTTTATTTTCCTACTTAATATGCCTATCTAGTGTCTCTAGTTCACAATTTTCTTGTTTTAGAATATTTACTAGAGGTTCTTGTGGACTAGAAGGATCTTCTTCAGGATTTTATGTGTTTCCTAAATTTATTCTTTATAATGACTCAATGTAAGCATATATTTATTGCTAAAATTGATCTATTTCTGGAGTTCTCCTTCTTGGATCCTGTGTAGGAGAAGAAATAATAGGTGATGGTACCTCAGGATTTTCTTCTAAATCAATAAGTTGTGTTACTTATGGAGGTGGCTTTTCGGTTACTTTTCTAAGTCTAGAACTTATTCTTACTGTTTGTAGAGGATTTTGAGTTTTTGATTTCTCTGTGTTTATGACTTTCCATTTTCCTTTCATGTTGCCTTCTTTCTTTTTTATCAATTTGTTTGTTGGCTTCTCCAAACAACTGTGCAATAGGAATTTCATCTCTTATTATACTTGAGATGGTTTTTCATCCACAAAAAGGCTCCAAAATTTTCTCTTTCTACCTATTTTTCCTCTTTTATCACTAGGTTACTCTTGTTCTCTTTGTTAGAAATGATTTCAGATCAAGAAATCTTCCCAAGCATAACCTAGGATTTTTAAATGAAATTCAATAAGAATTTTTATCAATCCATGATGATACATTTTATTATCTATGAATTGAATCCTCTTTTGAACAGTCCCTTCCATATTCATTAAGATATTCATTAAAAAGTATGAAAGGTTTATCTTTTTGTCTTTTATAAAATTGATTAGTAACCTAGCATGATAGAAGAAAATACATCAAAACCTTCCTTCACAGGTAAAATTTTTTTGAATTACCAATAACATGTTTCTCCATTTACCTTTAAGAGTTGTGATAGGAATTCCCTTTTTGAAAATGCTAGTGTCCATACCTCGGTTCTTCAAGAAGTTTTTCCATTCTTCTCCATCGATTCCTCTATTCTTGAACCATGTATATCCTGTCTTTGGATGTTCAGTAGCTTCTTCCATGAAGTATTATGTGACTACAAATTTGATGTCATTGATTTCAACTTCTACTCTATCAAAGGCACTAGAAAAATATTTTGTGACTTCCTTCTGAAACCTATCGAATTTTTCCACGAAGTTAAGCCACTGCGCTTTCTGAAATATTTCATTTAGGTGTGGATATCCATCCATGAATTTCTTTCCCAGTGCTTTGTTATCACAATCAAACCCATACGTTTTTTAGAGTTTTACCTCCAAGACTGCCTCTTTTTGACTGGGTGAATTGAGGGTTTCCGTATGAGATTGGAAACGTGGATGAGTTAAGTCGTGAAATGATATAGACATGTAGGTAAATGAGCATAAGAGTGAGGTTTTAGGGGCATGATTAATGTTTCATAATGGGATGTGACCATTTAGATCATTAATAAATGATATCAGATTTTATCGTTGAGGAGATCATGATGAGGGTTTAGTGGCGAATCATGAGATTAGATATCGATTTGGCATAATCAATATTTTTAATGATGACATTTGAGCTGGTGGCATATGATCATCTACTTCATATATATCATTTTTGTAACCCTATATTTAAACAAAATATTATATTTTCATACCTTGGATATAGCTAACCTTTAATGTTTCTTCTTTCTCTTGGTTCCTGAAGTGTTCTCCAGTACATTCTTCAGTATGATCTTCAATATAGTCTTGAGCTGCTTTTGTCAAAAATTCCTGTTACATATGGGCTACAAAGGTGTATAAGAGTTGTAGAATTTTATGAGAGCTGTAGAAATTCAACAACTATAGCTAAAAATTATTTTTTATGAAAAGAAATGGGATTCCAAAGAATTTGGGACTTTTAGAATTGGAATGAAGAAAACGTAATATGTTAGAAACAAATCTTTATTTTCACCTTATATTTTTTCTGTATAATAATGCCAATCAATGATTGCTTTTCATACTTATATATTATATATTATTTATTTCTCTTTTTTTTTTTTTTAGATATGAGAATAAAAAGAAGACTAAGTTAGGGAAGAAGAAATATTCTTCTTCATCAACTTCATATCAGCATTATCTTTGAAAATGATGGTAAACCCATCTTTTGTCAATTAATTATGATAAAAATTTGTTCGATTTCCATTTACAAGGAGAGGAACCTGTTCTTCATCAATGGTTCTAATCATGGCTGCTCCATTATCAAATACTCTCTCAATCTCATAAGGCCCAAGCCAATGATTTTGAAATTTCCCTTGGAAGTATTTGAACTTTGGGTAAAAAATAATTTCCCAATCTCCTGCTTGGAATTTCCTTTCTTTAATGTATTTATCATGCCATCTATATCTATGTTACTTAACTAGGCTCATCTTTTGAACTACATCATGTCTTATTTCATCAAGCGCATTGAGTTGTTCCATTCTATACTTTTGTGCTTCTGACAAGTCAGGTCCCAATTTGACTGTTGTTTTGAAGTTTTTTATTTGGAACTCTACTAGAAACAACACTTGCTTCACATAAACAAGTTCATAGGGAGTATGTCTTGGTGTATTTATCCATGTGGCCAGGTAGGCCTATAAAGATTCAGGAAGCCTTTCAACCCAATCCCTTCTATGTAAATGTACAATCTTCGTGAGGATTGCTTGAATACCTTTATTAGTAGACTCCACTTGTCCATTTTCCTATGGATGGTATGGAGTGGACTTCTTGTGCTTGATTTTGTACTCTTCCATGATCTTTTGCACAACTCTTGATGTAAACTGAGTTCCATGATCTGTAACAATTTCCCTTGGGATACTAAAACGAGTAAAAATATCCTAAAAAACAAATGAAACTACAACATTTTCATTAGCAAAATAAAGTGCTTTCTTCTACCCATTTAGTAATATAATCAGTGCATACAAGAATATAATCCTTTTGTCTTGATGGATGATTGATTGGTCCAACAAAATCTAGAGCCCATTTTTCAAAGGGTTTGATGAGTACCTATGGTTATAAGGGCATTTCATCTGAAGGAATATGTTTCTTCATTCTCTGAAAAAAGTCACATATTTTAACATATTCCTTGGCATACATTAAATGGGAAGGCCAATAATATCCTAAAAGAAGGATTTTGTAGGCAAACCTCTTATCAACAAAGTGTCCTCCACATGGCTCATCATGTCATGGTCTCATTATTTTAGGTATTTCATCTTTTCATACATGTAATCTAATGATGAGAACTGGACATGTCTTGTATAATTCCTCATTTACCCATGATTATGATGCACTCATTTGAATTATCTTTCTCTTTTATATAGGAAATAAATATCATGGTAGTTTTCTTGTTTCTAAGTAATTGGCAATGTCAGCAAACCAGGGAGAATAAGTAGATATTGCAAAAAGATATTCATCAGGAAAACTATCTTCTATTGGTGTAACGTTATTATTATTTTGAATTCTAGGAAAAATTTCAGTAACTGTAATTTTTTTTCGAGGTCGATATAAAATGGTGATATTAAATTCTTTCAATAGTAGAAACCATATTGTGATTATGCTCTTAGTGATAGATTTATTCATTAGATATGTAATTGCAGAATGATCTGTGTGAATGATTGTTTCTTAGCCAGTGATGTAATTTCTAAACTTGTTAATAACATGGACAACAACTAGAAACTCTTTTTCGATAACAATATAATTTAACCCAGCAGGATTAAATTGTTTACTTGTATAGTATATGGCATAAGGGGTCAATTATTTTTGTCCTGATACAACTCCTAGATTTGTATCTGAAGCATCCGTTGAGATATGAAAATGTAATTTCCAGATTGGTCCTATTAAAATGGGTGCTTCAGATATCTTTGCTTTCAAAGTTTCAAATGCCTTTTGGAACTCAGGGTTCCACCTAAATTCAAAATCCTTTGTGAGAAATTTGAAGAGTGGAGATGCAATTTTTGTGAAGTTTTCTATAAATACTTTATATTATCTTGTAAAAAAAAGAAAACTCCTAACATGTTTTTGATAATTTGGGATTGCTAATTTGGAAATAACTTCAAATTTATATGAGTACACCTTAATTCCATTCCCTAAAATATGGCGTCCTAAAACGATTCCTTAATTAATCATCATAAAACAATTTTCATGGCTTAATGAGAGATTTGATTCATTACATATTATGAGAAATTTTCCCAAATTTTCAAAGGCTTCTTCAAAATAATTTCCATAGATAGTGAAGTCATATATATACACTTCTAGAAAATCATGTATTAAATTGGAGAAAATACCTAATACTGCCCTTTGGAATGTTGCAGGTGCATTGCATAATCCAAAAAGAAGTATTGAGTAAGAATAATTTCACCATCAATAGGTAGATGTGGTTTTTCCTTGATCTTCCGGTGCTACCTAAATTTGATTATACCCATTAAAACTGTCCAAAAATGAAAAATATTTCCTCAATGATAATGTATCTAAAACTTGATCTATAAAAGATAATGGGAAATGATATTTTAAATTAGATTTATTCAACTCCCTATAATCAATACACACCCTCCACTTTCCATTCTTTTTAGGACAATTATTAAAGTTGAAACCCACTGTCTGTCTAATATTGGAAAAATAAAGTTTACATTCAATAGTTTGTGTACTTCTTCCTTTACAATTTCCCTAAAATTTGGATTCATTCTTCTTTGAGGATGTCCTATTTGTCTAGAATTTTCCTCAATATAGATATAATGTACGCAAGTTTCGGGATTGATTCCTTTCATGTTAGTGTATTCCCATGCATATGCAAAATAATTTTTTTGCAATTTTTTTATTGATTCATATTTTTGAAATTGTTTTAGCTTTTTTATTTTATGTTTAAAGTTTTTCCTTGAAATATTTCAATTGAAGAATTGCAAAATTCTTCCATATAATATAAAGGCAATTTTTTGGACGATAATTATTCAATATTACATTGTTCTTGAAATTTTTGACTATTCTCACATCATGAAGATGATTCATGATTTTCTATTGAATCTAGAATTGGACTTTCTTCACTAATGTGTGAGATAGTAAAAATAGGCTATATTCCATTGTCATCATCCATCCATTCTTAATTTCATACTTCTATCATTTATTTTTTTGGAGGATATAAAGCAAATTTTTTTGTGGAACTTCCATCAGAGATGAACATATCACCAGATCTACAACTGATGAAAGCTTCAGTTGTAGCTAACCAAGGCCTTCCTAATATCAATGGATTCCCTCCTAATTTATTCTCGGGAGTTAAAATCATAAGGTCAACTGGATATTCCCAAGAATCTAAGGATACATAAATGTATTCTAATACACCATCAGGTTTGATTACTGATCTATCTACTAGATTTAGTAATGTTCGTGTATATTGAATATTTGGAAGTTTTAGTTTTTCCATGGTTTTTTTACTCATGATGTTTATGGCTACTCCTAAGTCGATATTGTATTTGGGATCTCAATACCATTGATGTGTTTTTTAAAATGGGATTTCCTAGATCCAAATACTTCTATATGGTCATTTTTACCATCATGATATCTACAATTTTTCCCACTAACTGTACTCTTTTTACTTCCTTTACTTTTCTTCTAGATTTATTTATACTCAACTCTCATATTGTTTTTGCAAGAATTGTAATTTCCTTAATGGCTTGTAAAAAAGGAATTTTGATACAAACATTATTCAACTCATATAATATACCATAGTTATGCAACATGATTTGTTTTTCTACCCCCTTGTCAATTTGTAATATTTCATGGAAAGGAGGTATAGATATAGATATTGAAGGTTGCACTATGATAGGAGTTGAGTTTATAGGATTTTCTTGTGTTTTATTTAAAAAAAAATTATTCTGATGACGAGATTTCCCTTCTCCAAAATGATTATTTTTATTTTGAATATTTTTATTTTGATGAGGAGATATTTCTTCATCAAGGTGGCCAGCTTTTTCCTGAATAATAATAGAGGGATTTCTCTTTTCTAATATCCTACTAGATCTAAGTTGAACATTGTTAATATCTAGTGGGGTTATCATATAAGTCTAAATTTTTTTTCCCTTCATGTATAAAGAGGTTGTCAATTTATATTGTTTGGATTTGGGAGTGGCTGAGAAGGTAGTTGGTTTGGCCTTTGTGGAAATGGAAATGAAAGTTGTGGATTATGATTTGGAAATTGAGGTTGCTGACCAGTTTGAGGAAAATGTTGGGGAGGATATTTTGGATAAGATTGTGGATATTGGTGATATTGATAATATCTACCATAAGGATTTTGCATTCCTTGTGCCCAAGGTTGAGTTTGAGACCATGGTTGCTCCCATGGCATTGATGAATTCTAGTTATTTTTTGGGGGTTGAGTATACATTTGAGTGTTACAAACTTGAGTTTGTAGCCCTTGCCATGATCTTGTAGAAACAAAACAAGGAACATGTACTGGATTTGGGGCTATTTCCTCTTCGAAAACAACCTTAATACCTAGTATAGAAGCACATTTCGTTTTTTTATGATTTTTTATGCATATGAAACATGGCTCTATGATTTTTAAATCAAGAGGACATTATCTTATGGTATGTTGCTTTCTAAATTTTGGAAAGAAGATAGATAAGGCATCACTTTCAACCATTTTATTTTTTTGTAACTTTAAAGTGTATATTTATTCACTAAGACTCCCTAATTTTTTTTTGTAAATTCATCAAGAAAAGTTCATATTTTTTTATACTTACTGTTCCAGCTGCAGATTTATTCACTCTAGAGAGAACCAGATCTCTTGGACTTCTCCCAATTCTTGGCTTCCCTCTTGAAATATGTATGCATAATTCAGAGATATCAAGTAATGATATTTGAGATATGTCTCCCTTTCCCATCATATTAATAATATATATCCATTAATCTCTAATTTCATTAAAAAACAGATATTTTAAGGTATCTTCATCCAAATTTTCCATCCTAGCCCTTTTTAGATTGTAACTGAATCTTTAAATTAGGTCCTCTAAGTTTTCATCTTCTCTTTGCATCTTGTTAAAAAATTCGTCTTTCTGATTATGAGGTGTGCAATAATCCTTGTATTTCTGTAAGAATGCACTTTTCAATTCTTCCCATGTCCTATTAAAATGTATTATTAATCCCATGCACCATTTTAATGATGCATCCTTAAGTGTTACAAGAAACAATTTTAGCTTTTGATAATCAAGTAAGTAGTCGTACGATCTACATAGAAATTCTAATTAAAATAGAAATGTTTAAGGATCTTCACTCCTTAATCCATGAAAATTGGGAATGATGGAGGGTGAGATATTCTTCATTGTGGTAGTTGTATCCTCATCTAATATAGGAAATCCAATAGGGTTGATTTTTTCCCTATTTTCTCTATATATTCCTCTTCCTCTTCCACATCCTCCATATCGACCACCCCCTCATCCTACACATCTTCCACCTCCTCCAATCCTAGTTATACCTCCTCCTAGTCTTAATTGTTCACCATTCAGATTTTGTACTTCTCCTTCCTCTTCTGCAGCCATTTTAGATTCCTCATAATTGATATAGGGTTCTAAATTTGGAATTATTTGTTCATATTTTAATTCTTCTAGTTCTTGTATCAATGGTATATTGAAGAATACTTCTTCCTCTTCTCCGCTGGGTATTTATATCTCTAAGGATAAGATTTTTTCTCCAATAGAGGTTAAAAGGAATACTCCTTTCGTTTTGGATCTAGGGTATTCTAATTCTATAATAACTTAAGTTGATGAATTTGGAGAGTCTCCAGGCTTAATCTCTGATCTTAAGAATTTATGAAGTCTATTTATTACTGCTAAGAATGGAGTATGAGTTTGCGTGGATGGTGTGGCACTACAAGGTCTTGATGGAGTGAGTGGTGTTGTTGGGATAAAACTTCTACCTGTAGCTACAAATCTAAACCTAGAATCTCTTTCTCTACACATGCCATTATTATTTTATGTTTTTGTTTTGTGTGTGTGTGTGTTCTTTAAGATTTAAGAGATAAGGCTCCTAATTACACTTCCCTGGCAACATTGCCAAAATTTTTAGTCAATTTAAAGTCTTAAACTGCTATCTTAAATTATCGATTGAAGTTAGCAATATTATGAAGTGCGGGTGCACTATATATGCTAGAAGCATTTTATCACTTGATTCATTGTGTTGGTTTAATATGTTGTTTTTAGGATTTTGTATTTATCTTCAGTGTCTAAATGAAATTGAGAAACTAAGAAATGATTTTTAGAATGAAGTTTAAATTTAACTATCCGAACTTTAATGAGAATTTTATTTTTAGATTATCTAAAGATGAATCATTAACTTCAAGGAAACTAGAAACAAGAAGGGATTTTTGTATGTTTTGTAGTTTTTATGAGCAATAAAGAAAGTGACTGCACCTAAAGAATAATTTTAATGCTTGGAAGATAAACCTAAGAAGGAAGAAAAGAAAATGTTTAATATTAATCTAAGAAATTAATTTAATCTATATATTACTCTTAAAGAAGATATTCTAATGATTGAAAGATAAAACTTACAGGAAGGAAGAAAACGAAATGTTTATATAAGAAAGAAAATTTATTTATGATAAATTTATATTGCATAGAAAGAAATCAATATAAGTGATAAATATTAAGCTATGTCAATCAATCTATGTCGGAAACTATGATAAGGTTGTCTCTAAAACATCTATCTAAATTACTTTGAAATATATTTAATTAAAGAGAAAAACATGTAATTAAGTCATCTCTAAATTGAAACAAAACATTAATCCAAACTATATCTAAGTCTAGAAAAATATGTATCAAAACTATCTTTAATCTAAAAAATAAAACATCTATCTTAATTATCTCTAGATAAACAGAGTATCTATTTGGATTAACTCTAAGCCTCTTCAATAATAAATAAAAGCATCTAACTAATTATGCAAATGGAAATATCAAACCAATAGTATTAAATCTAAGTAACTATGCTAAGGAAACTCAAAAGCTATTTTCAATGAGGAAAGAAAATAGAGTATGTATCTATTGTGTAAAACTAGAATGCATATGTAAAATGAAAAAATGAAGTTTATATCTATTATGCAAGAGAATGCGAGAAAGGTTTTAATCTACGAAATATAAATTTAAGTATAATTATGTTGTTAAGCATATTAATTAAAAAAAACAAACGAACGTTTAACTATGTGAAAAACACAACAATTAACTATGCGGAAAGCATGAAGAATTAAACTATGAAATAACAGAAGACTAAACTGCTAAACCTTTTCTGTGCAGGGGCCCTCCACAACAGGATGGTTATAATTCTTTTGCAACTAATTACACATTGGTGATTCTGAACATGTCTTCTCCATGGATTAATAAAAATGGAGTTTCAATGTATAACATTATTACAATCAAAATCAAGCTTGTTCTCGGTTTATACAACCCGATATTTATACCAGAGTCAAATTGACTTTTTTAGGTGATATTGCCTAAAAAGACTAATTAAACTGGGAATAGAACTCTAAACATTGATGTGATCTTCATATATTTCATGATTTGGTATGTGGAGAACAAATCGTGAAGATTTCAATTTCTATCTCACTTTTCTCGGCCCTTTGCTTTAACTAACCCTTTTAGCGTGATTTTAGGTGCTATCATTCTCGATCTTGCTCAGGTAGGTAGGAAAAAATCCATGAGTGGATCATTTCCAAACTTCACATGTACTTCACTCCTCTGTTCCTTCTTCGAAACCTGTTAAACAATGTCGGTAGCTGCAGAAATGAATATTATCCGAAGCGTTGCATTAATTATATATATATATATATATATATATATATATATATATATATAATTATATAATTTTATGCTCGATCAAAACTAGGGTCCACAAGAGAGGTTGATCTAGTGAATTTCATACTTTTTTTCTTCACGATATATATCTCTTATTTGAATGTTATCTTCAACAATTTTTATATATTGATGTCGGAGCTTGATATAATAGAGTCGGATGTGATATGCCAAAATTTTTTAAATTGTTCTAATAGGTTTAGTTTTCATTTTATTGAGCATTGGATATGATTTGGACCCTATCTACTCCTAATCAGATATGATGGTCTATGTGTTCATCTAATACTTCTGCCTTCAATTCATCGAACCTACAACCACTCATGATTCAAGGGAGTTGATGACTATCTAGTTACATAGACTACAAGCATAATCAATATTTTCAACTATGAGTATTTTTTATTATATGCAAAAATATATAACCCTATTTGTATTTTTAAAAGAAACTACTAGACAATATTTTGAATGGTGAACTTATATAACTAACAAGAAAGAAAAACAAAATGTATTGATAACTAGTGTTTTTCTTCATAAAGAAATTACATAGTTTTGTTGGAAATGTTGTCATTGATGGAAAAAAAAGTAGCAAAGAAGGAGCATCTGAACAACAACAAGGAAAACAGAGAAGCAAGAAGCAAAATTAAAACAAGAAGCAGAGATAGTAACAAAGAGATAGCAGAGGCAGCAAAGAGACCAGCAGAAAGAGCAAAGAAGTAGAGAGGAAGCAAGGCAGATAAGGAACTAAGGCAACAGAAAACGCAGCGATAATGAATAGAAGTAGAATACATAATTGAAGTAGAATTGTCCAGAGACAGAGTAGGAGAAAAAGGCCATCGAATAGAAAAGAATAAGTGAATGGAAATCTGTGATAAGTAAGAAATCCATTGAAGGAATTAATGGTTGAAGAGATATGATGAATGTAGCGAAGATTATAATTGTGATGGACCATAGTACAGTGATCAACTTGCGGGATCAAGAACTTGAATGTGCAGTTAGAAGCAGAACTGTGACAGGATAGAACTCCAAACTTAGCAATGGAACTTTAATAAAAGGCAAAACCTGAAAGCGCAACTTAATTATAATAATACATTGAAAAGGTGATGGAACCCTGCATGGAAGAGCGAAACCATGACCGAGTGAACAGTGAAGGTGGTTTATGGTTTTCATCGCACGACCTATGCAGAGTGAGCGGTATTTGAGGAGTTGGGAGTGATTCCATAAATCACTTGACACGTGGCAAGGAGGACCCACGAAAAACCACCTATCACTGTGCGCCATCACGCGTTATAGTTCGACCCAGGATGCCCAATAATATTGTTGTGCGCCGTTGATCTGGAGGGAAGCCATCGGACGGTCATCGTATGAGGAAGGTGCACGAAAAATAACCAAAGTACGGCGGGCCATCGCACGTTAACGTTCGGCATCGGAGGTCAAGCGATATGCATATATGTCGTTGAACTAGAATCTTGCTATCAAACGGTGATCAGACGCTAGAATTGCGCGAATTTTACCTATGGTACCATGCGCGTATTTGATTGGCCATTGACTATATTTGTGGGCCCGGGGTCAATAGTTTACAATATTATTTGAAAGCGTTAAAATTCGAAGGGTTAACCTTAATCCTAAAGTTAAGTTCAAAAGTATTAAATTAATCAAATAGAACAGTGTGAGTTATGGAAATCCCGCTAGATTATCTATTTTGACCGCGTCCAGGAATACCATTAGCAATTTAATGGTTTTGACCCAAGGTTTTAATAAAGGCGAAAATTATATAAGGTGATGAGAATCATGAAGAACGTGTGCATGAGAAAGGTTTGATAATAAACGAATCTCTTTTAGAGATATCTGTATGAATAAACTCTGATATATCTGAATCTCTGGTGCACCTGTGAATATGATGATTGATCAAGATCTCTAGATCAGATGATGATTAATTCCTGGTTTAATCAACTGACGAAATCATTAAGAACGTATGCATGAGTAAGGGTTGTGAATGAATACTTCAATCCAAAGTATATCTGTATGGAATGGGTAACATATTGCTGAATTAAGGATGCACCTCTAAAGAAAATAAATAAATCTAGTGGCCTACGAGGTATGTTGTGTGGAAGTGGATGAAACGTGGTCCGCAATAGATCTGAGGGTCGAAGCCTTCAGTAAGGGGGTTGTAGCTCCCTTCCAGTGGTAGCTGGTAAACGAGAGCAGGGAGTTGTAGCTCCCTTCCAGGAGAGGCTGGTAAACGAGAGAAGGTTGTAGCTTTATGTAGGTGGGTGCCTGCGTGCTGTTATGAGTCTGCACTAGCATAAAATTGTAAGAAGTTTTCTTTATAATAAATATTGAAGAATGAGATAACAACAACGGTGGTTTTCTCCCAAACTGGGTTTCCACCTTAAATCCTGGTGTTCATATGTGTTTCTTATGTCTGATGGTTTTTTTTGTTATTTATGTTCATGCTTACTGCTTATCTGATGAATAAATGATGCAATGATCTAAGTAAAGACATAATAAGATCTCTGGACATACAAGTTGGATGCAGTAATGTAACATATGGTTTTAAGAGAAAGGAAAACAAAAAAATTTCAGTCAGCTCTAAATACTGATTCACCCCCCCTCTCAGTATTTTTCCAACAATTGGTATCAGAGCAGGTCCTTCTGAAAAAGCTTAGCCGCTAGAAGGAAGATAAAGCAAGATGAGAAATCAAGATGGAACAACATCTATCAGGCCTCTGCTCTTTAACGGAAACAATTTAATCTTCTGGAAAACAAGGATGAGATCCTATCTTCAGTCTCTGGGAGAAGATGTATGGGAAATTGTTGAAGGAGGATATCAATATCCAGCTGCAGTACCAACTAATTCGACAGAAAGGAAGAATTATGAAACCAATGCAAAGGCAGTCAATGCACTATTGGGAAGTCTAACTGAATCATAATTTTTCAAAGTCGTGCAGCTGAATACAGCAAAGGAAATATGGGACAAAATCATTCTAAGTTATGAAGGTGATGCAAAGGTAAAAAGTTCTAAACTCCAAACTCTCAGAATTCAATATGAGAATCTAAAAATGGATGATGAGGAGAGAATTGCAAGTTTATTTTTACGTCTTGATGATATTGTAAATCGTATCAGAAATATGGGAGAAACAATAACCGAATCTACTCTAGTTGAGAAAATTTTGAGATCACTAACCGCAAAATTTGAGTCAAAAGTTTCTGCTCTTGAAGAAAAGCAGGATCTTCAAAATATTATGCTGGTGCAACTTCATGGCATAATAACTGCATATTAAATGAGAAGAGGAGGACCATCTGAAGTCAAAGAAGCACCTTAGAACTTCTACAAAAGGGAAGGAAGTACAAAAAACAGAAGGATCAAGATATATCTCAGAAGAAGATGAGATAAAATTTGTAAAGAAACTTCAACTAGGAATAGGACGGTTCAGAGGTAAGCTCCCTTTCAAATGTTTTTATTGTGGAAGATTTGGTCATTATGATGCTAAGTGTCCTCATAAAGAAACACATAAAAAGGGGAAGGAAGTAGTAAGAAGGAATAAGAATCGTTATAGCACTAGAAAAAGTTACTACTCATGAAGACAGTGATGGGTTATCTGATAGTGAGGAAGAATGTGAACAAGATCTTAGACTTCTCATGGCATTTGAAAATGAATCTAGAGAGGAAAAGGATACTTTTGTGGATGCTCTAGAAGACAATGACTTTCTTGATGAAAACAATCAACTCAATCAGCTTGAAGAAAAAGAGAAACACAATGAGAAATTAGAGTGTGAAGTAGTAAGTCTAAGAGAAGAACTTGAGAAAGCAAAGACTTTGAATCTTAGATTTGCTAAATGATCTGAAACCTTAGATACGATTATGAAGGTACAACATTCTCCTCTTATAAAGACAGGTCTTGGATATATCAGAGAATCTTCTCAGGCTTCAACACCAAATTATCTAAAAGCAGCTACTGCTGGTATACAACATGCTGCCACTCAGCAAGGGAATAAAGAATATTTTCAGGTAAAGCATGATCATCTCAATTCAAAGAACACTAACAGGAATATCTTTCAAAGAAACACCAATCAACAGGTAAATTCAAGAAGGATATTTTATGATCGTAGAAATTTCTTCTTCAATGGACAATGTTTCTCATGTCACAATTTTGGTCATAAAGCTGTTCAATGTGTAGCATATAAAACTATCATGACAAGAGAAGAAAGAAAGAAAAGGATTGATATTGTAACAAAGAAGAATACCTATAACAACTTTTATCCTCTTCAAAATGAAGTTGAATGTGCTTATTGCAATAATTTTGGCCATGAAGAATCTGAATGCAAGAGCAAAGTTCAGCCAAAAGAACATGTTCCTTCAAGTTCCAAAGTGTGGAAAAAGAAGGAATTACAGGTTGAAAATTATGGCATAGTGTTATTTGCAGAAGATGAAGAAAACCAATGGTACATTGATAGTGGATGCTCAAGACACATGACAGGTGATAAAACAAAACTTCTTGCATATAGTGCTCTAGAAAAAGAAAAGAATGTTACATTTGGAAATGATACTCCTGTGGTCATTAAGGGAGAAGGGTCGGTTTTTCTAAATGAAAAGGTGAAAGCTAATGCGGTCATGTATGTGGATGGATTAAAGAATAACTTGTTAAGTGTAAGTCAAATGTGTGATCAAGGAACTGAAGTTGTCTTTAGTTCAAAAAAATGTGTGGTACGTGATCTTGATACAGGTAAAGCAATTATAAAAGGAAAAAGAACTCCAAACAACTTGTATGTATTGAAGAACTGCAAGGAACAATGTTACTTGAGTAAATCTTCAGAAAATTGGCTATGGCATAGAAGTTTGGGGCATCTGAGCTTCTCCCAAATCAACAAATCAAGCAGACTTAAAGTTGTTCGTGATCTTCCCAATATTACTCTACGTGAAAATATCATATGCAAATCTTGCCAATTTGGTAAGCAAGCCAGAGTACAATTGAATGCCAAGGAAGGATCATCAAGTAAGCCTCTTGAACTCATTCATACTGACATATGTGGACCTATGAGGAAAAATTCACCACGTGGTGAAGAATACTATATCTTATTCATTGATGATTTCTCTAGAATGTGTTGGATTGGGCTGCTTAAACACAAAGATGAAGCATTTGACAAATTTCAGATCTTCAAAGCACTAGCTGAGAATGAATTAGATCTAAAAATCAAGTGTCTCAGATCTGATCGAGGAGGAGAATATACATCAGATGAATTCCTTGAATTTTGTTAACAACATGACATAAAAAGACAGTTTTCTGTAGCTGGCATTCCACAACAAAATGGTGTTGCAGAAAGAATGAATAGGACAGTTCAAAAAATGGCTAGAGCTATGCTTGATGATTCCAGAACACCTGACACATTTTGGGGAGAAGTAGCACATACAACAGTAAACATTCTCAACAAGGCACATGTTTGTGTGAATAGTGATAAAACTCCATATGAACTCTGGTATGGTAATCCTCCCACTATAAAGCATTTTAGAATTTTTGGAAGCAAATGCTTTATAAAAAATAATGATGAAAAACTTGGCAAGTTTGAACCCAGAGCAGATGAAGGAATATTTCTTGGTTACTCCTCTAGGAGTAAATCATATAAATGTTACAATAGAAGACTTCGAAAGATTTTTGAATGTATTGATGTTGTTATTGATGAGTCTCCTGCAGCTCCAAAAGAAGAAAAACAAACAACATATGAGGATGTTGATGACATGTATCCTTCTACATCAAATAAGAATGATATAGACAGTGAATCCAATAAATAACCTGAAGATGAATTATCTGAAAAATCTCCATCCAGATATGTTCAAAAGAATCATCTAGAATCTCAAATTTTGGGATAAAAGGGATCAGGTGTACAAACAAGAAGGACTCTTGTGGGATCTTCTAGCAATCTGGCATTTCTGTCCACTATTGAACCTCACAATGTCAGTCAAGCTAGCAAAGATGAATGTTGGATTCAAACCATGAATGAAGAGCTTGATCAAATTTAAAATAATCACACTTGGGAATTAGTACCAAGACCTCATGACAAAAATGTCATTGGAACTAAATGGATATTCAAAAACAAGTTAAATGAGAATGGGGATGTTATAAGAAATAAAGCTAGACTTGTTTGCAAGGTGTATGCTCAACAAGAAGGTATAGACTTTGAAGAAACTTTTGCTCCTGTAGCCAGACTTGAAGCCATAAGAATTTTTCTTTCTTTTTCAAGCTTCCAACAAATCAAATTTTATCAAATGGATGTTAAATCTGCTTTTCTCAATGGTGATTTAGAAGAAGAAGTTTATATAGAACAACCAGAAGGATTCATTTTGGGAAATGATGAAAAACTTGTTTGTAGACTTAAAAAGGCTCTATATGGTCTTGAACAAGCTCCAAAGGCATGGTACTATCATCTTGACAAATATCTTCATCAACAAGGATTTTCAAGGGCGATTGTTGATAGCAACTTATACACAAAAACTGAAAATGACAAACTATTGATTGTGGTTGTATATGTTGATGATATCATTTCTGGAAGTAATGAAGAGTCTATGAGTCAGAAATTTTCTTTTGATATGCAGCAAGAATTTGAAATGTCTTTAATTGGGGAACT
This sequence comes from Pinus albicaulis, assembly GCA_034641835.2. Taxonomy (NCBI): domain Eukaryota; kingdom Viridiplantae; phylum Streptophyta; class Pinopsida; order Pinales; family Pinaceae; genus Pinus; species Pinus albicaulis. The sequence goes on along the minus strand of CM076575.1, from coordinate 331,638,316 downwards.
AACATTATTTCTTGGCTTGCATGTACAACAAGCAACAAATGGCATATTCTTATCACAAGCAAAATACCTCAAGCAAATTTTAAAGAAGTATGGCATGGAAGATTGCAAACCTGTAAGTACACCAATGATAACCAGATGTAATCTCAGTTCTAATGATGATTCCCCCATGGTAAATCAACCAGAATACAGATCTATGATAGGAAGTCTACTGTATCTCACTGGGACAAGACCAGAAATTATGCATGCAGTTGGGATTTTTGGACGATTCCAAGCTAATCCAAAAGAGGCTCACCTTCAGGCTGTGAAAAGAATATTCAAATATCTACAAGGAACTCAAGACTTTGGACTATGGTATCCAAATAATGCTGATCTTACTCTTCATGCTTACACTGATGCAGATTGGGCTGGAAGTGTTGACGATTGGGAAAGCACTAGTGGTGGTGCATTCTATATGGGGCCCCGGTTAGTATCTTGGTTTAGCAAGAAGCAAAGCTCTATTGCCTTATCTATAGCAGAAGTAGAATATGTGGCTTCCGCATCATGTTGCACTCAAATTCTCTGGATGATGCAAACCTTACAAGACTTTCAAATCAAATGTTGACCTCCTATATCCATTATGTGTGACAATACAAGTGCCATCAATATCTCGAAGAATCTTGTTATGCATTCCAAGGTCAAGCACATTCCCATCAAATATCACTTCTTACGTGAACAAGTGCTTGAACAAAAGGTGAAATTGGACTATGTTCCCTCCAAAGAACAAGTTGCTGATATATTTACCAAATCTCTACCCAGGGAAGCGTTCGAATATCTCAGACAGAAACTGGGAGTAGTCTCTGCCATGGAGAAGAGCAGATCTACTTAAAAACAGAAGATTAAATTGGTTTTGAGGTGCTGTTGTGCATCTCTGAATGCACGGGCTAAGGAGGAGCATTGGTCATATGAAAAGGATGCATTGTTGGAATTTATAAGTCATCCTGTTATATTATGAAGATGCAGCATGATCTCAGGGGGAGCATGGTATTGTCAACTCTTTGCCATTGATGTCAAAGGGGGAGGAAAAGACACAAAGGAATTCTTTAAGAGAAACAGAGGAAGAGTATTGCCATCAATGCCAAAGGGGGAGATTGTTGGAAATGTTGTCATTGATGGAAAAGGAAGTAGCAAAGAAGGAGCATCTGAATAGCAACAAGGCAAACAAAGAAGCAAGGAGAAACATTAAAACAAGAAGCAGAGATAGTAACAGAGAGATAGTAGAGGCAACAAAGAGACCAGCAGAAAGAGAAAAGAAACAGAGAGGAAGCAAGGCAGATAAGGAACTAAGGCAGCAGACAACGCAGCGACAGTGAATAGAAGTAGAATGCATAATTGAAGCAGAATTGTCCAGAGAGTGAATAGGAGAAAAAGGCCATTGAATAGAAAAGAATAAGTCAATGTGATAAGTAATAAATCCATTGAAGGAATTAATGGTTGCAGAGATATTATGAATGTAGCGAAGATTATAATTGCGATGGACCATAGTACAGTGATCAGCGTGTGGGACCAAGAACTTGAATGTGCAGTTAGAAGTGGAACTGTGACAGGATAGAACTCCAAAGTTAGCAATGGAGCTGTAATAAAAGGAAAAACCTGAAAGCGCAACTTAATTATAATAATACATTGAAAAGGTGACAGAACCCTGCGTGGAAGAGCGAAACCATGACCGAGTGAATAGTGAAGGCGGTTTACGATTTTCATCTCACGACCTATGCGGAGTGAGCCATATTTGAGGAGTTGGGAGCGATTCCATAAATCACTCGACACGTGGCAAGGAGGACCCAAGAAAAACTGCATGTCACTGTGCACCATCGCGCGTTATAGTTCGACCCAAGATGCCCAATGATATTGTTGTGCGCCGTTGATCTGGAGGGAAGCCATCAGACGGTGGTCATATGAGGAAGGTGCATGAAAAATAAGCAAAGTACGGCGGGCCATCGCACGTTAACGTTTAGCATCGGAGGTCGAGCGATATTCATATATGTCGTTGATCTGGAAGCTTGCTATCGAACGGTGATTGGATGCTAGACTTGCGCAAAGTTTACCTATGGTACCATGCACGTATTTGATTGGCCATTGACTATATTTGTGGGCCCAGGGTCAATAGTTTACCATATAGTTTGAATGCGTTAAAATGCAAAGGGTTAACCTTAATCGTAAAGTTAAGTTCAAAAGTATTAAATTAATCAAATAGAACAGTGTGAGTTATGGAAATCCTGCTAGATTATCTATTTGGACTCCGTCCAGGAATACCATTAGCAATTGAATGGTTTTGACCCAAGGTTTTAATAAAGGCGAAAACTATATAAGGTGATGAGAATCATGAAGAACGTGTGCATGAGAAAGGGTTGATAATAAACGAATATCTTTTAGAGATATCTCTATGAATAAACTATGATATATCTGAATCTCTGGTGCACCTGTGAATATGATGATTGATCAAAATCTCTAGATCAGATGATGATTAATTCCTGGTTTAATCAAATGACGAAATCATGAAGAACGTATGCATGAGTAAGGGTTGTGAATGAATACTTCACTCTGAAGTATATCTGTATGGAATGGGTAACAGATTGTTGAATTAAGGATGCACCTCTGAAGAAAATAAATAAATCTAGTGGCTTGCGAGGTATGTTGTGTGGAAGTGGATGAAATGTGATCTACAGTAGATCTGAGGGTCAAAGCCTTCAGTAAGGGGGTTGTAGCTCCCTTCTAGTGGTAGCTGGTAAACGAGATTAGGGGGTTGTAGCTCCCTTCCAGGAGAGGCTGGTAAACGAGAGAAGGTTGTAGCTTTCTGCAGGTAGGTGCCTGCGTGGTGGTATGAGTCTGCACCATCATAAAATTGTAAGAAGTTTTCTTTATAATAAATATTGAAGACTAAGATAATAGCAGCGGTGGTTTTCTCCCGAATTGGGTTTCCACCTTAAATCCTGGTGTTCATATGTGTTGCTTATGTCTGATGGTTTGTTCTATTATTTCTATTCATGCTTACTACTTATCTGATGAATAAATGATCCAATGATCTAAGTAAAGACATAATAAGATCTCTGGACATACAAGTTGGATGCAGTAATGTAACATATGGTATTAAGAGAAAGGAAAACAAAAAAAATTTCAGTCAGCTCTAAATACTGATTCACCCCCCCTCTCAGTATTTTTCCAACAATTTTAGTTTTTGTTCATATAGTGATCCCTTTCTATGTCTCCATGCACTTGCAGGAATGTAGGTTACATATACTTATTTACAAAATAAATAAATTATTTGATAAAAAAATGGAGGAGGTCGCCTGCCAACAAGACCTCTCATAAACTTACATCTAGGAATTTTCTAGAATACCTATAACCGACTAAGTATTTTTATCCCTAAAAGGACACATAAGAATAAAAATTGGATATTCCATAGGAAATATCTACATGGGTATCCTTCTTAGGAAAACATCAAAACAACAAAAAATCAATAGTAACTTGTTTAGCATGCTCTTAGATCATAATTCATTTTGTAATTTGTGATCTACACCATACTAAATTTATATAATCATGAACTCCTTTGAAAGGTGAGATACTCCTCCAAATTTATAAATAGCCCCAATTTATCACATGAACTGGTTTCTTAACTCAATTTTCATGCCCTTTTTCTTTAAGTTTCATTTTTTATATAAGACATCCTTTTACTTGTCGTGTAGAAGATAGATCCTTAGGAGGATGGAAAGTTCCATAGATCCTAAAATATAATCAAGTCAACAACCCCAAGTGTTACTGGCCTTCTATGGTATACATATAACCACAAGAAGTTAATATGAGCATACCTAGGCTAAAATCATATAAAAAGGGTCCTTCATGATTATGATGATGGCCTAGAAATACAACCAATACCTAAAGCGTCCACACCTATATGAAATACTTACTAACCTGAAGAGTCTTACTAATATACAAACATCAATGAATTACTACATGAAATCATAGAAAATGAATTGTATATTTTTTAGCATCAAAAAATTTATCAACTTGGGGTATTGTGGTGGACTAGCTCATTTGGAGTCTTGTATTTTCCCAAGTGCTATTAAAATTTGTCTCTTGACCTCACACAAATCAGAAATTATTTCCAAGAAAGACTCACAATTCCCCATGTCGAGGTTAAAATAGTTTTTCCTAGAGTATGAAATCAAGGTTATATTTGTGGAGAGGAATTCTTCAAAACTAGAAAATACAAAAATACTCATTTGAAACTACATTATGAAAAATCACACGATCTCAATGATTCCATTAAAGACTATTAATTTTGGAACTTAAGGCATGGTAGATTGTAAAAACTCTCATTTAAAATTATTTTTCTATTTCTCATTGAAGCCACTAAGCATTATAATCAGATTCAAAAAATTTAGTGAACATCTCCTTCTTATCTCACTAACCCATCACATGGATAGTGACTGACACCAAGAGAAGTATATTCTCTCCCTCCTTTATATTTATATTTGAAACCTATTGAATACATGGGCTAGTAGTTCTCTAATCCATTATGTCCCTCCATAAATCTATGGAGACATGTAAGGTATTTTGGCTTGTTATTTTCCTTCTTGTTTGTGACTACCTCAAGAAACAAAGAAGAAAACTTCACTAAAGTCTTGTAGGAAAGAGAATTCATTTAACAAAATGAGAATGAATTAAGAAGTATGGTTGGTTCTTAAATAAATAATTGGATAACTATGATTAAATATATAAATAAGATGCTCACATCTTGGAATCCTAAAATTGATATCTCTTAATATCCAACTCCACTTTAAGCATAACTACTTACATATTTTTATATGTAAAATAGTTTTGCATCTATCACCCATATTTTATTTTTCATAGCTTAAAAAATATTATAATTAAAAATAATAATAATAATAAAATATCCCACTTCTTCACCCCTATGAGCATCACCCGATGCAATTAGTGCTAAGTGGACTATTAAAAAATCATGATAAATTATTCAATTATGACTACCTCTCTTGGAAATGGTCATAGATGAATGACTTACTTAATGTAGTTGCATCCCAAAAATTATATCTAATATAATGCACTGCGGAAACCCCTCATACTTAAAATAAAAAGATTAAAGGGAGCTCTACCTGAATGGTTCATGAGGCACAATACTTGCTAAGGTTTTGAAAATGGGGTAGCAAGCTAAGTGGGCTTCATTGTGGGGAAAACTCCATAGTTAAGCGCGCTTGATCCAGAGGAGTTTTGGGATGGGTGACCTCCTAGGAAGTCATGGTTACCAGGTGCAAGCCCCAAAAGTGATGATTGATGCTATGTGATTCATTTCACTTGTTTCAATCCCACTTCTTCACCCCTGTGAGGATCGCCTGATGTAATGAGTGCTAAGTGGACTATTGAAAAATCATGAGAAATTAGTCAGTTATGACTACCTCTCATGGAAATGGTCATAGATGAATGAATTAATTAATGCAATTGAATCCCAAAAATGATATCTAAAGAGAATATGCTCATAAATGTTAATAAGATTAATGATTTAAATTTATAAAACCTAGTAGAAGTAATATGTATATATATATATATATATATATATATATATATATATATATATATATATATATATATATGAAAGGTTGGAAGGAATTTGCTTCATACAAATATTTTGGAATAAATGTAGGGTGGAAATTCATTATACCTTCCTAAACATTTGGATGTGGGATTAGAAAAATGTCTCATTTAAGACTCCCATTACACATATTATTTTATATCGGGTGTAAATTTTGGCGATGCGCAATATTTAGATAGTAATAAAAAATGATAAAGTACTTGAGAAATAATTTTATAACTTACAATATCAAAATTAAGGGAAATAAAATGTGTCCTATCCTCCTCATAGAATTTTGATCCTTTCTCCCATTAAGAGTATGACTATGATCAATTAATTTATGTATAAGAACAATTTAAGTAGAATACTACATAATATTGTTACACCGTATTTTGTCACCATCCCTACAATCCCCATTCCAAATATTGGAGGACCATTATAGTGACCCCTGTGTACTGTCATACATCACCATAAATGTCATTTCATCCCTTAACATGTAAGGAAAACAATCTATGTTGATCATTCCTCAAGTAGACCCTCAAAAGCCTAAGATTTTTGGTCAGAGCTGGTAGGTAGTTAAGTCTTCACGCCCATGGTCAGATTTACACAGAGCCTAGCACTGTGGTCGCTCTGTCTCTGAAGAGAACCCACACCAAGCTGCTTTTGGAATATTTTTTAATATAGAAATAAAGCTTCTATGATCTAACAACTTCGTGGGTGGAGTCATGGTATTTTTTTTTACTGGATCAGGTTGAGTTTTTCCCTTTGGCCTATTAGTTCCTACAAATATGCAACTTACCAAAGGGATATACCTCTCCTCCACCTTATGTGGATGCCAAACCTCTTCATCCTCTCCTGTAATTTCTTCTTCCTCAGGTTGATCCAGCTAGGTTAGAATTCACAATAGTTATAGTTGGTGTGTTGAAGAGAGAAGAGAAGAGTCCATTGTTGTGAGAGAGAGTTTATGCCCATCACCTAATTGAGCTGAAGGATGAAAAAATACTTGGATATGTTCCTAATTGAACCCATCAAATGAGTTCTATAGCGTCAAGGCGAAATTTGTAAACCTATTTATCATATATCAATATTACATGACTAGTTTCTGGTTCCAACGTTGTTGAGGTTCACATTCGAAGTGTCTAACTCTCCTTGACTAGTTGGATAGTTCTAGATGAATATATATGTTTGTATGTTGTCAATGTTTGTTTGATATTTATGCAAGTGCATGAAAGTTTTCACCAATAGAGCGCAAGGCATAAAGACAAAGATCGATGGATCGCTGCAACATTCCATGACAAGAGCATTGGACTGAGGTAGGATATGTGTTCCAGTACTCATTTAGTTTACAAACTAGGAATTTAGGAATTCAATGTGTTCCCTTGTTGCTAGAACCACCCTAAGGCTAGAGGGATCACCTCTGTCTATAGAGGGGATTTTCCTTCACAACAAGTTGGTGACTCCACTGGGGAGTGTATGCCTATTTTCGCTTATTATTCTTTTGGGATTTTTTCTTGTATGTTCAAGTTTGGTCGAATCATCATTTCACTGATTTGTTTTTCTTGTTTAGCTGCTTCTAGCCATTTGACCTCTTCCTAACGTGATAAGTCTATTTTTTCTCAGCTGCCCTTTCCTTCTTCCTTTGACTCATTGCTCGACGCTGCTTCTTGCCTGACAGCTGCACCCATAGGTGCGAGTTGCCTTTGGCATATGTGAGATTTTTCTTGTTCAGCACCGAATACAACTGACTAGTCGTATTGATTCTCGTAGGGTTGGTTTTTGGTTTTTTCCACTAATTTTCCAGTGTGTGTTATCCTCTGGATTGGTTTTTTCTCCCTGGATTCATCCATTTGGATTGATTCTTGACTTGGTTGTCTCTTTCATTTCAGTTTGTTGTCTCCCATCTGAAAAATGTGCTTTTTCCATCCTAGGGTTCCTAGGTGTCTCGAGTCATTCGTTTGGTCATATGTTCGTTGAGTCTCTGAGATGTTTATGAGTCAGTTTAGTCGCTCATTTTCTCAGCATATTTTCTGGTTGTTTGGTATTTTTATTTGGTTCTACGTGTTGTAAGATTGTCAAGCTATCATTTTTGTTCTATACAACTCTCCCTCCATTGCCCGGAGCATAGATCACATTACTCGTTGAGTCGAATTTAAAGCCCTTTTTTTGTGTGAGGAAATGCATTCCTAGTTTTGAGTGCATGTTTGCATTTGTTTGGAGTTGATATCTTCATGTTTTGATGATCTCGTTTGAAACTACTCCAAGCTAGTATTTGTTTTTTTAGTGTAGAATTGCATTATTTGTCATCACCTATATGAAAAGTACAAAATGTTTTCATTCTTCCTTCTCATTTGGAAATGAAAATGTTTTTGAATTCATTAGATTCCATTTTTCGTTGGAAAGTGAAAGACAAAGATAATTTTTGTTTCCCTTTGGCTATGTTAGTAGAATAATAGAAGGTGTCATTCTTGCATTTTCTTGACTGTTTCTTTGCTGCAAACCTCTATCCTTCTATTAAATATCCTTTCATCAAAATGGCACGGTGTTCATTCTCTCATGTAGCTGCACATTAAGATATTTGAAGTGAAATTTGGTAGGGCCTTGAAACTGAAATTTAATTTCAAGATAAACAATAAAATTAACTCAATCAATATAAGGAGGCATTGAAACTTAACACTCACACTTATAGGACTAGGCTAGTGACATGTTCTGGCGTCATTAAACCTAGTATTTGTCACTTGCAATTTTGCATTAGACAACACTAGTATAGACTTGTGCTCCCCGTACCATCATGTATATAAATGGAGACCCTCATAGGTTGTAATCCTTTATCCATAGGAAGTCAATTTTGCTGCCCTGTAACCGTGATACATCGAACACAACATTCGGGGAGACTACCTGCACGTATGTTAAGTCCTTGGTCATTAAACTTTCATTTGATCACCAAGGTGTATATTGTAGTTCACGAGAGCTTTGTACACCCTCTTGCCTAGAATCCCCGAGTAGTAAATTTGATATTTCTGTGACTCTTTAAAATTGGAAATATCATCGAGTGCTCTTCCTTTCGAACTCGTTCAAACTAAAAGTGACTAAAGTCACCTTTCGTCCTTTTCTCGACTCTTAAAACATGAATAGGTAGAGTCTTGTTTCAATGTTATAAAATTAATTACACACGATTACATCACACGCCCATTAAGCTATTTCTTGGTTGGACCATGAGTAATTCCTTAATGATTGTTGTTAAAGCCTCAAATTAATCTTCCTTTTCTTCTTCTTCTTCTTTTGAGACAAAGACACTGTGGTGGAACCACCTGTCTCGTCCTTCTATTGATTACCTCTTGGTGAATAGCCTCTCCCCAGAGTCTCCTCAGACACACCCCCATCTGTTGGGACCCAAAGCTTTGAGGGTGCCATCATCCTAAGAATTAAACCTATTTCCACTTGGTCTCCCGCTCAGGAGCCATTTGATATCAATTGGCAGCCCCTGAATTCCTTTTTCTTTCTAAGAGAGAATCCCCCTCAGCACTAAGATTCACCTAAAACACCATTATCCAGTGCCTTTCCCTCTACCACTCGTCATATTTTCCTTGAGAGCATGTCTTCGTCTGACATGGATGTCTCGAGTCCTATTAGTAGTGAAGATACTATCATATTGATTGGAGAGTATCAATTCCCTCCTGAAAATTTTCCTTATGAGATGACTAAGTCTTCTTCTCAGTCTTTCCTGACTGGTTATCATACTTTGGGACAGATAATTTCTGGTGATTCTTTGTACTGGAACCTGTTATGGTATACTATTATGGCTCCTTCTTTGGGGTCATTTGTGTTGGGTCCATCTTCCTTTATTCCCATTATTCAGATGACTTTTACAACTGTCCGAACTCAGCCCACTATTTTTGTAACTTCTTTTGTGCCATATGTTAATGTGGTTACATCGTTTGCATCCATTTCCACTGTTCAAGGAACACATCCAAATGCTTCTGCAATATTTTTCGGGCCCATTATGAGTGGATCACAACGTCACGTATTAGGAGTCCATCAACCTATTGTTAGTGCACCTATCCCTTCTAATCCTATTCAGAGAGGTCTACCATACGACCAATACATGCTGGGAGTTCAACATCAGAACTATCTCCCTCAAGGTTCTAAATAGATTCAGGCTCCGGTCAACTTGCTGCATTACTATGATGAGCACAGAAATCATGTATATTACCATGGGCCTCTCCTGCAAGTCCCATTGTATGTTCAAACAACTCAAGCTATGGTTTACCCGAATCAGTTCATGTACCAATAGGGAGAACCCTATGGTCTACAAGGATAACCCTCCCATTTACAGGGACAACCTTCGGTCTAGTAGGGACAACCCTACGGTCATACTGGTCAACCTTACGTTCAAGAGGGAGAGCCTTATGTTCTACGGGGGGCAAACCTATCCACCTTAGGGACAACATTTCATGCAATAGAACCAACCTTATGTTTAGCAAGGCCCGCCTCTTGTACAACAAGGTAAACCCTCCGTCCATCAGGCAGGTTAACCTAGTCTTCAGGGGCAGCTTGGCTCACCTCAGCCATCGGGCCAACCTGGTTTTCAGGAAAAGTGTGGTCCTCAACCTCTGGGCCAACCTGGTTTTCATGGATAGCATGGTCAGCCTTAGTATCCAGACCAATATTTACCCTAGGGGCAACTTGGTCAACCTTAGGGCCAACCTTTCATTCATCAAGGTTATCCCCAAGGTGTTCCTTCCATTCCATGGCAGAATCCATATGTTTCTCAAAGCAGGCCTCAATGGTTTACTCAAAATATGTACCCAGGCCCCTAGTAACGATATGGGAAGAATTATTAAAATTATAACCCCTATGGACAGAATCCTCCACAACAGAGCATATGGGCTCAAAATTTCTCCTCACCTAGCTCGAACCCTACCACAGGTCCTTCTTAAAGGCTTGCAATGCATCTTAACCCACAATTTCCTTTCCTTGCTACATTGGAACTACACGATGTGTCAAATTTAAATAATTACCGTATTCTTTGCAATCCATATTAGCCTCTAGTTTCGACCAAGATTCCTAGTGATTGTCCCAAGTTTGAGGGAAAGTAAGGAGAAGATCCCCATGTGCATGCTATGATTTACCACCTATGGTTCTCCTCTAACTCCTGGCTTGATGATTATATTCATTTAAATATTTTCCAAAGGACTCTCACTGGTGTCACTACAAAGTGGTACATTGAACTTTCTTTTTGAGTCTTTCAAGGTTTCAACACTCTTGAAATGGCATTTCTCACACAATTTCAGTTGCCAATTCGCTATGAAATGGAAATGCACCTCCTTACGTCTTCGAAAAAATATCAAGTCACGTATATCTCTGATCACATTCATGAATGGAGATGTCGTGGTCACTTTATCAAGTTTGAAATCCCTAATCAGCTTCTCTCTAACTAGTTCACTACCTCTTTTATCCTTCTAATAGCCTATGGGGGCTTGTGTCACTGAGGAACATGCTACTTCTTGTGCTAAGTATCTTGACCTGGTTTACTCACAGTTTCGCATGCTTTACGAACTATTGCCTGAGGCTCCACCACCTGGAACTTCTAAAGCATCGATGACACCATCTGTTGTCGAAATCATTGGTTTCATATCTCAAAATTTTTGTAAGTATTATTCTTCTATTGCAAGGTAGAAATATATCTCTTCTACCGATATTTCTTCTCGGCCACCTTCCAGTCCTGGTAAAACCACAGAAGTGGATGCCATCTAGTCTACCTCGATGGAAAAAGCTTCCAAAGGTAAGAAGAATGGTAAAGGCAAGGTCAAAGTTGATTCCCCGAAATAAGATTCTCCTAAATTTGTTGTTGATGATGGCTCAAAGCGTAAATCGAAGCACCCTTGTATTATATGTTACGATGATCACTTCACTAAATATTTTCCTCAAAGGTCTGAAGTGAGCCAATTGTTTAAGGGTACTCAGGGGACCCCGACTGTCCTAAAAGAGCCTTTCCCATCCCAACAAACTCAGATGGTGGAGTGACCCCAGTCTTCCACCCCCAATAGCCTATGGGGGCATGTGTCACTGAGGAACATGCTACTTCTTTTGCTCAGTATATTGACCTTGTTTACTCACAGTCTGGCATGCTTTATGAACTCTTTCCCGAGGCTCCATGACTTGGAACTTCTAAAGCACCGACGACACCATTTGTCGCCGGTATCATTCGCTTCATATCTCAAACTTCTCGTAAGTCTTATTCTTCTCTTTTGAGGTAGAAATATATCTCTTCTACTGATATTTCTTCTCGTCCACCTTCCAGTCCTAGTAAAACCATGGAAGTGAATGTCTTCCAGTCTACCTCGATGGACAAAGCTTCCAAAGGTAAGAAGAAGGGTAAAGGAAAGGCCAAAGCTAATTCCTCAGAATAAGATTCTCCTAAAGTCGTTGTTGATGATGGCTCAAAGCGCAAACCTAAGCACCCTTGTATTATATGTTATGATGATCACTTCACTAAAGATTGTCCTCAAAGGTCTGAAGTGAGCCAATTGCTTAAGGGTACTTAGGGGACCCTGGCTATTCTAAAAGAGCCTTTCCCATCCCAACAGACTCATATGGTGGAGTGACCCTAGTCTTCCACCCCTTTTGGCTCTCAAATTTTCATGTTGAATGGTGTTGCGCCCATATATATTGCTACCATATTAAAGTATTATATAGAATTGCGTCAAGTAGTGGGAAATAAAATTGCAGATGGACCTCCTTCTCCTCCTCTGCCTACTTCTAGCCCTCTTCACATTGAAAGGCCTAGCTATGAGTCTTTTTTATGGCCATCTTCCAAGGAGATGTTCTGTAAGTCCTCATACAACCCAAGTGCCCGTGCTGCTCAACATTACATCATTTTTGAGGACTTCGATAAGGTGCAATCCTTTATGTCTATGCTTGAGGTACTCCAGAGATGTGCATCATAAAGGAAGGTTTGCTATCCACTATCAGGGGAGTTGATCCTGTCGATTCGAGCCTTATCACTTTTGATCTGGAAAATTTCGTCCCGCGTCTCCCTCACTAGCTTGCTCTGATTATCTAATTTGTCATTAATGGTAAGAATATCCATTGAGCGGTCATGGATGAAGGTGCATCTACTTGCGTCATGTTTGTTGCATCTACTTGCATCATGTTTGGAGCCCTTAACCATTCTCCAAATGGTTTATAAGCCTTCGATGGAAGGGAACCTTGACCTCTTGATATCTTTACAAAATTTCCTATCACGTTGGAAGGGAAAATGGTCAATGTTGAGGTTTAATTCAATGACGATAAACTCAACTATAATCTTCTCCTTGGTCACAGTTGGACTCACTTCATGTTGTGCATACCATCCACTCTATTTCATGTGCTTCGTTTCCCACATGAAGGAAAGACTATCAGTATGGATCAATTTTCCTTTTTCACTTCCACTTATTTAGAGAGCAATTTTCCATATCTATAATAGATTCCCACACCTTATGAGAGTGTGGGGATGGGAATTTTCAAAGATCCAGCCCTTATGGGTATTTTTCCTCTTCCACCACCCAACACTGCTCAAGTCAATATGATCTCTATTTCTTCTCATCCCTTGATCATCCCTTCTCCTGATTAGGTTGATTAGTTTGGTGAAGTGATGTCGTTAAGCCCTATAGAAATTGACTATTGTGAGATCACCTCGGCTTTAGTTACTGCTTCTGATAATATTTCTTCAAGTATGCCGCTTGACACATATTCCCAATCCCCTCAACTCAGTTCTTCGGATTCTCCCGATCCCTTGTATGAGACCTTTCCAACTGATGAAGTTATTATGGAAACCATGTCTCTCGAGGATACTCCCTGGGACAATACTCATCATCATTCCTCCTTATTCCCTAGTCTTGGGGAAACCTCTGACTGTCTTGAGAATTTTTCCTCCCAAGATCCTTTCCAACCGCTTCTAACACCTATTTTGACACATGAAGTTTTTGCAGAAGGTAACATAGGAATAATCACTCTGATGATGCCAATTGACATAATCACTTAGACGATGCCTATTGAAATCTTTGTTCAACTAGGGGTTGTCAAGAACATCCACATTTGGGTGACCTATTCTCCTGATGAGATTCAGGTCTATACTAGGCTTTTCCGCAAATTTCAAGACGTCTTCGCTTAGTCATATGAGGTAATGCACGACATTGATCCGAGCATAGTAGTGCATGAGATACTCACTTACGCTGATGTGAAACCTTTTCGTCGATGACTTCATCCCGTGCACCCTAGAAAGGAAGCTTCCATAAAGGAAGAAGTTGAAAAACTTCTCGAAGTGGGCTTCATTTATCCAAACTCTTTGACAGATTGGGTCTCTAACATTGTCTGTGTTAGTAAAAAGCAGGGTACCATTCAAGTTTGTGTAAATAACCATGATATCAATCATGCTTGTCCTAAGGATAACTATCCTACTCCCTTCACCAACTAGATCATTGACGAATGTGCTAGGAGTGAGATTTTTTTCCCTTATGGATGAATTCTCTGGTTATAACCAGATTAATATACTACTAGCTAATCAACATAAAACTGCCTTCATCTGTCCATGGGACACTTTCGAGTATAAAAAGCTCCCTTTTGGCCTGAAAAAGGCCGGGACCATATTCCAACGGGAAATGTCGTATGATTTTCATGATATTAAGCACATTTTCCAATGTTTCCTAGATGACCTTCTGGCTCATTCCACTAAGCGTCAGGACTACCCAGACCACCTCCGTCAGATTTTTCTTCGTTGTAGACGGTACAACATTTGGCATAATCTTCATAAGTGTGTATTCTACATTGACTTTGACATATTTGTTGGGCTTGTCATTTCTAAAGACGGTATTCTTCTTGATCCTCTTAAGGTCCAAGCCATCATTAATCTCCCCTCGCCTTCCTCTTTACATCAGTTACAGAGTTTGCAAGGAAAATATAATTTCCTGTGTCTTTTTATACTGAACTATGTTGAGGTAGCCAAAGTTTATACGCGATTTCTTAAGCAAGGCATCCCGTTCTTATGGGACGAGATTGCCCAAAAATCTTTCAATGCACTAAAGGCCATTCTTGTCAATGCTCATATTTTGCATCCCCCAAATCATCATCGCGATTATTTACTCCATCTGGCTCCCTCTTTTAGCATCACCATGGTTCTCATACAAGATGATGCCGATGGTAATGAGCACGTCATCTATTATCTCATTCTCAATCTTCTCCACACTTAAATGAATTATGCTCATGTCGAGAAATTGATGTTGATAGTTGTTCAAGCCATACAACATTTTTTCCATTATATTCTACTTCGCACTACGACCCTGATTTCTGATTGTAACCCGATGACCTAAATTTTAACTCAACGATTGCTGGGGTCAAGTACTCGAAGTGGATAGTTATCCTCCAAGAGTTTGATTTGGAGTTCACTGCCACAAAATCGAAGAAATCATTGATTCTTTCTAAATCTATTTGTTCCTTACCCTCTGCCTCTGCTCCTTCCAGTTCTAAAAAATGCATTCTAGATGATACTCTCTTTTTTATTAGCACCCTCGATCCATGGTATGGTGATATCATCGTTTATCTCCAAACTTATACTTTCTAGTCTATGTTGACGAAAGATGCTCATTGGCATATCCATCATCATTCACAACCTTATCGCAAAGTCGGAGATACTTTATACCGCATCGGAGCAGATTTCATCCTCTGTCGGTGTTTAACCCTCGAGGAAGCTAAGAAAGTCCTTAATCATGACCACTCTAGCGCAAGTGGGGGTCAAATTTCTGGGTATGCTACTACTCAAAAGATTATTTGTGCAGGGTATTTTTGGCCTACCATTTTCAAAGATTGTATCCTTGCTATCCATAAATATCACGAGTGCCAGATCTACCAGCACAAGATTCTCGTGCCACCCTATCACCTCCATCCTATCACTATCATTGGAACTTTTTTGAAGTGGGGTATAAATTTTATGATGTGTAACGCTCGCTCGGCTAGGGGTTGTGCTTATATTATCGTATCCATAGACTACTTAACAAAATGGGCCGAAGAAATGCCTACACTCACTGCTTATGGTAAGACGACCACCTTGTTTCTTTTCAATCATGTGATTACCAGGTTTAGAGTCCCTCAATCCATTGTCAGAGATCATGGCTCCCATTTTGGCCATTATATGATGTCTGAGCTAGCTACTAATATGGGTCTGCTTCATGACAGCTCAACGTCATACTACCCCAAGGACAATGACCAGGGAAAAGTGGTGAACAAATTTTTAGTCAACATGCTTCATCATACGATTGGGATGCACAAGTGAAATTACAATCTCATGTTGTTTTCAACTCTTTGGGCTTACTGAACCTCGGTGAAGGATGCAACCAGATTCACACCATTTCATCTTGTTTATGGTTTGGAAGCTACCCTTCTGATTGAATGTGAAATTCCTTCACTCAATATAGTTGTCAAATTACTACGAAATAATTTGTTGAAGGAAGAACGTCTTCTTTTCTTGGATAGGGTTGATGAAAATCGCTGCTCTAGTCATAAAAGCACAAAAAAAGCTGGTCAAATCCAAATTTGACTAGATGGTTTCTCCTCGTACCTTCATAGAAGGAGATTTGGTCCTCTTGTATGACCAAGCCCATGATAAGAGAGGGGCAGGAAAATTCGAACCCATGTGGCATGGGCCCTACATCGTTGAGCTTATTTTGCAGAAAGGGACCTATAAGCTTATTGATTATGAAGGCCATCCCTTGGATTAGCCCAGAAATGGGTTGTATCTCAAAAAATATTATGCATGAGTTTTCTCGTGCATTTCTTATGTACATAAGTATGTTTTTCATTTTTGTACATTTTTGTCTTGGTGTGATTTGCGAGGAGTTTTTTCCTACTTATTATGTCTTTTTTTATTATGCAGATGTCTGTCACTCCTTTTTTTGGTTTCACTGGTGGTGCCTCATGCATTACCCAGAACCTGTACTCTGCGGCTTGGGTTATTTATGATCCTAATGGTGATTTAGTAGACCTCCAAGGCATTTCTCTAGGATGTACAATGAATAATGTCGCTGAATACAGTGCAGTTATTGAACTTCTAACTAAAGCTATTATGTTGAACATTTGTGAATTAATTGTAAACCTAGACTCTCAGTTTCTTGTTCTCAAGCTCAATGGGCATTATTATCTCAGAAACCCTCATATTTTAAGGATTTTCCTATGTGTTCATTTTTTGGAAAGGAATTTTGATTATATCACATATTAGCATATTCTTAGAAGAATGAATATGTTAACTGATGCAGTAGCTCATCATGTATTAGATAGACATTTATGAAAATTGTAAAATAAATCATCATCACATTGTAAGATTTAAATAGGAAAATAAGCATATATAGATATATATATATATATATATATATATATATATATCGATTGTTTGCATCAACTTGTACATCATATTTCAAATTAATATGTGTTTTGGTTACATCCCGAGATGCCATGTCTCTCAAAAAATATACAGAAATAAAGCCTAGGAGTGTAATCTTCATGGTGTTCATGATAGCACGTCACTGCCTGTATGACATGCCTTAGTAGTCTATGGATGCAGTTAGACACTCCTATGGTGTGTTGTTGATAAGCACGAGGAACTTCCTCGAATCAAACATAGTTTGGGATCCCACTTGTGAGTCCCTCCAAGTTTCGTGCCATTTCTTCCCTCACCATGAGGAGCCACTTAGAAATCTCTTGGGAACCTCTGAGCTATTGGGGATATCTCTGTGGGTCTCTCTCATCCAACATCTATAACACATGAGTAAATTTCATAACACATGTATATAAAAACCCAAAAATATCATAATACTCATAAAAAATACAAAATATGAGTTTTTACCTCTCTCCTCCTCCCAATAGTCCCCTTTAGGAAGTGGAATATCTAGATCCTCTCTGAAGTACGTGACAATATATGACCAATCCTCTACCACGATCAGTTTTCAGCACAACCAGTCGAATAACTCTAGTTTCCACGACATGTGTTGTCCACCTCCTGATCGAGGCATCAACTCTACCAACTAGACCATTTGTGGCTCTTGCGTTGGTGGCATAGGTAAAACTACTTCATGATGCTAGAGTATTGGTAACCGTTCGAAGATGAAAAGTGCCATGATGGATCTATATACAAACTGATTCATCTTACTATTTTTGCATTTGGTTAGTTGAAATTTTATGTTAATTGTTACGATTTCTGTGCAATTGAAAATTGTTGGAGCCATGCAATATATGGAAAATTGAATTTCCATCTTTGTAGCTTTATGGGGAGCCTGATATCCGGAAACCCGAGTAATAGTATGTATAACTACTCTCAAAAGTAACTCGAGAACTATATGAATGTCCAACTTGCTACTCTTAGATGCTTTCTTTGCTCCATGACATACTTTATCTATCAACATGCCCATGTTGTCTC
Source organism: Pinus albicaulis (assembly GCA_034641835.2). Lineage (NCBI taxonomy): Eukaryota > Viridiplantae > Streptophyta > Pinopsida > Pinales > Pinaceae > Pinus > Pinus albicaulis. The sequence continues at coordinate 331,620,254 of CM076575.1, read as the reverse complement.
TAAGGGCCAGAGAGCCTATCAGTAGTGGTCGCTCTCCCCTCCATGTCAATCCAGCTATGAAGTAGATGTCAAAGACCTCTATCTCCATTTCTTGGTCATGAATCATGAATCTCTCTCGATCAACATCACATATATTAATCAAGTATTGAAGTATCTCTAGCTCAGCTCTCAAACATGGGGCCATGAAGAATTTCAAGAGCCCAGAGTTCCTCAGGGCATCTATCCATGCATCATTTTCCATGGCTTGTTCATCCTCTTCCCCATGCTCTCACTCTTTCCACTATATCACCATTTTAGCTAGTGATTCTTCCTGCAAAACTAGCGTACAAGCTTCCATAAGCCGCATTGCAAAAAATTGCTCCATTTGACAGAGAATTTTTAGAGGAAAATGATGAAAAATTGGGTGTGGCACTCAGCACTTCTATTTTTAAGACATTTTCACTGAGAGGTGCCTTCCCGTTGTAAAATCGGGAAGGTGGGCATGACTTCGTTGCAGGAACTGATGCCGACCACCGTAGATACCATTTTTCAAAACCCTCTCACAAATACATTGCTACATTGAATCAAATATTAAATCGATTAAATTGCAAGTGAATTTCAAAGCTCCTACCTATAAGGAGAATATTCAAAAATGACCTCCTAGATTGCCTACAATCAGCTCCACAAATTCGCAGTGGAAACCGGTAAAAATTCTCACAAGAAGGTGAAAAGGTAAAAGTAAATTTCTTTTACCATTTTTTCTTTTTATATCCTTTTCAAACCCTAATTAGGTTTTTAGACACATTTTTTATTATTTTTTCTCTAAATGGGTATTACGTTTGTTTCTCGTGCAACAACAAGTCCTAAAAATGGTGACGATGAAGAAACGAGTTGTATTTTACTACTTTTTTGGACTCGGTAAAAACATGAAAAATTTACCCAATGGAGTTATCTTTCAGCTCTTTTCTTACTACCAAAACATGAAAATATTGCCGAGACTCTTGCTTTTTCGAAGAAGCTAAAGGATGTGAAACTCCATCTACCCTGTGTATGTTTACCCCTTTTTGGGTTGGGATAGAGTATTTACAAAAAGGAAGTACCTTAGTCGAAGATGGTTAAGCAGTTCTCTTGGATATTGTTTTGTACCTTTTCGGATCTGAGGGATGACGTATGAAAAGGGACCTTATGGAGTTTTATTTTTGCCTCTTTTCAAACTCTCTAAACATGAAAAGATTTCAATTCTTTCCTTTTTCAGGCTAATTAAACCTAAATTACATCGGAGGTCATCACCATGACGTTATCAAGTTTCTCCTTCCTAGGGCTCGTAAAATGTACTAGGATGTGCTTTCAAAAAGTGCCTCTATTCATTCTTGATTCACTACCATATTATTCCTTTGTCTCATGTCGATGTTGTGGGGAAAATTATGGCCTTCCTTTGAATGATCACTTATTTTTTACTTCAGCTCATTTTCTAGGAAGTTCATCTAGAGACTCCCTTCTGGTACCTTATAGCTTTAATGCCTCAATGGAAAATTCATCGCATTCATTGAGAGGTTCTCATCATTGGCCTTCGATTCAGTGATTTCGTGGCATTTCAACTCCATCTCATGTTTCACATTTCGTGCATTGTACTACCAGTACCTTGAGATCCATTTTCATTATTGGTGGTTTCTCTCATGCCTGTTAACAACTTCCATCTTTGGCTGGTAATCCGACGATTTCCTTGCATTTTGGATTTCAAATCATGTATTCGCATGCTTGAATTTGTACTTTTTTGGGTCTTGACAGAGCGCAAGAGCCTAGGTTAGGCTATGTGATTATTTGGTTTATCATGATTTTGTATACATGACTCTTCTGATTAGATGCTTGTGACCATACTTGAGTCTATTTTATGATCCTTTTCATTGGATGGTTGTGTCCATACTATGGATCTTATTACCTATTGTCTATTATGGATGGTTGTGCCCATGCCTTGTATTCATGTATCAAAGATATCAGTCATGCTTGATCTTGCATGTCTTCCGATGGCGATGTTTTGGTTTGGGCATGTTTTCGTAAATAATTTCACCCCACCCTCTCTCGGACTTCATGCTTTAGGAGGCATTTGTTACACAGTATTTTGTCAGCATCGCTGCAATCCCCTTTATGAATATTGGATGACCATTATAGTGACCCTTGTGTAATGTCACACATCATCATGAATATCATTGCATCCCATAACATGTCAGGAACACAATCTATGTTTATCATTCCTCAAGTAGACCCTAAAAAACCTATGATTTTTGGGTCAGCACTAGTATGTAGTTATTTCCTCACATCGAGGGTCAGATTTACATTGAGCCTAGCACCATGATCACTATGTCTCTGAAGAGAGCCCGAGCCGGGGTGCTTTTGGAAATTTTTTTAAAATAGAAACGAAGCTTCTATGGTTTAACAACTTCGTGAGCGGAGTCATGGTTGTTTGTTCGACTAGATCAAGTCGATTTTATCCCTTTGGCCTATTAGTTCCTACAAATATGCAACTTCCCAAAGGGATAGACCTCTCCTCCACCTTATGTGGATCCCAAACCTCCTCCTCTTCTCCTATAAATTCTTCTTTGTCACATTGATTCAACTAAGTTAGCAGTCATGATAGTTATAGTTGGTGTGTTGAAGAGAGTAGAGAAGAGTCCAATGTTGTGAGAGAAATTTTAAGCCCATCGCCTCATTGAGTCAAACGATGAATGAATGCTTGGAGACATGTTTAACTAAACTCGTCTAAGGAGATCTACAACGTCAAGGCGCAGGTTGTAAACTTCTTTTTCATATATCAATATTACATGACTAGTTTCTGGTTCCAACTTTGTTTATGTTTATATTCAGTTTGTCTAACTCTCCTTGACTAGTTGGATAGTTGTAGATGAATATATATTTCTGTATGTTGTCAGTGTTTGTTTGATCTTTGCGTAGGTGCATGAAAGTCATCACCAAACGAGCATAAGGTCTAAAGACAAAGATCGAGGGATCGTTGCAACGTGCTATGAGCAAGACTCTTCGTAACAGAAAAGGATATATGTTCAGTCCACATTTCATTTCACAAACTAGGAATTCCCAGGGATTTAGTAGTAACCATGTTGCTGGGCCACCCTAGGGCTAGCGGGATCACTTCTATCGGTAGAAAGAGGGGATTTGTCTCCACAACAAGATATTCCACAAAAATTCTTCAAAATCTCATAAAAACCCCTTCACATCAAGTGGGAATGGGATAAAGATAGCTAATGTTAATTAAATCATTAGTAATAAAAGAAGAAATGATTTCACAAAATAAGGATAATACATAATTTTATTAATTCTAAATTTAGTAAATATTGGATGTGATAGATCTAGAGGAAGAAGAAAATTAAAGTCTTATAAGGAGATGATTAATATATTGATCTGAAGATCAAATATATCCATTTTTAAAAATAAATCAACATTGCTAAAATCGGAACTCTCATAAGTTTCATTATGAAACTTGGGTGTTTTAAAATTCCTAAAATATCATGCATGAAATAATTTTTCAATTCTATGATAATAAGAGGATAAAAAATGAAAAAACATTTTATTTTAAAATGCCCAATATATACTAAAATTATATTACCTATGGATCTTATTACCTATTGTCTATTATGGATGGTTGTGCCCATGCCTTGTATTCATGTATCAAATATATCAGTCATGCTTGATCTTGCATGTCTTCCGATGGCGATGTTTTGGTTTGGGCATGTTTTCGTAAATAATTTCACCCCACCCTCTCTCGGACTTCATGCTTTAGGAGGCATTTGTTACACAGTATTTTGTCACCATCGCTGCAATCCCATTTATGAATATTGGATGACCATTATAGTGACCCTTGTGTAATTTCACACATCATCATGAATATCATTGCATCCCATAACATGTCAGGAACACAATCTATGTTTATCATTCCTCAAGTAGACCCTAAAAAACCTATGCTTTTTGGGTCAGCACTAGTATGTAGTTATTTCCTCACATCGAGGGTCAGATTTACATTGAGCCTAGCACCATGATCACTATGTCTCTGAAGAGAGCCCGAGCCGGGGTGCTTTTGGAAATTTTTTTAATATAAAAATGAATCTTCCATGATCTAACAACTTCGTGGGTGGAGTCATGGTTGTTTTCTCGACTAGATTAAGTTGAGTTTCTTCCTTTGGCGTATTAGTTCCTATAGATATGTAACTTCCCAAAGGGATAGACCCCTCCTCCACCTTATGTGGATCCCAAACCTCCTCCTGCTCTCCTATAAATTCTTCTTCCTTACATTGATTCAACTAGCTTAGCAATCATAATAGTTATGGCTGGTGTGTTAAAGAGAGCAAAGAAGAGTCCAATGTTGTGAGAGAGAGTTTAAGCCCATCACCTCATTGAGTCAAATGAAGAATGAATTATTTGAGACGTGCTCGACCAAACCCATTGAAGGAGGTCTACAACGTCAAGGCACAGGTTGTAAACTTATTTTTCATATATCAGTATTACATGACTGGTTTCTAGTTCTAAATTTTTTTATGGTCATATTCGAAGTGTCTAAATCTCCTTCAATAGTTGGATAATTGTATATCAATATATATTTCTGTATGATGTGTGTGTTTGTTTGACCTTTCTGCAGGTGCATGAACATCGTCACCAACGGGGGGAAGACAAAGATCGAGGGATCGCTGCAACGTGCTATGACAAGAGCATTGGACTGAGGCAGGATATATGTTCCAGTCCACATTTCATTTACAAACTAGGAATTTAGGGATTTAGTGTGTTTCCTTGTTGCTAGACCCACCCTAGGGCTAGCGGGATCACTTCTATCAGTAGAGGGGATTTGTCTCCACAACAAAGATATTTCACAAAAATTCTTCAAAATCTCACTAAAAACCCCTTCACATCAAGTGGGAATGGCATAAAGATGGCTAATGTTAATTAAATCATTAGTAATAAAAGAAGAAATGATTTCACAAAATAAGGATAATACATAAAATTTTATTAATTCTAAATTTAGTAAATATTGGAGTGTGATAGATCTAGGGGAAGAAAGAAAATTAAAGTCTTATAAGGAGATGATTAATATTGATCTAGAAGATCAAATATATCACATTTTTAAAAATAAATCAACATTGCTAAAATTAGAACTCTCATAAGTTTCATTATGAAACTTGGGTGTTTTAAAATTCCTAAAATATCATGCATGAAATAATTTTTCAATTCTATGATAATAAGAGGATAAAAAATGAAAAAACATTTTATTTTAAAATGCCCAATATATACTAAAATTATATTACCTATGGATCTTATTACCTATTGTCTATTATGGATGGTTGTGCCCATGCCTTGTATTCATGTATCAAAGATATCAGTCATGCTTGATCTTGCATGTCTTCCGATGGCGATGTTTTGGTTTGGGCATGTTTTCGTAAATAATTTCACCCCACCCTCTCTCGGACTTCATGCTTTAGGAGGCATTTGTTACACAGTATTTTGTCAGCATCGCTGCAATCCCCTTTATGAATATTGGATGACCATTATAGTGACCCTTGTGTAATGTCACACATCATCATGAATATCATTGCATCCCATAACATGTCAGGAACACAATCTATGTTTATCATTCCTCAAGTAGACCCTAAAAAACCTATGCTTTTTGGGTCAGCACTAGTATGTAGTTATTTCCTCACATCGAGGGTCAGATTTACATTGAGCCTAGCACCATGATCACTATGTCTCTGAAGAGAGCCCGAGCCGGGGTGCTTTTGGAAATTTTTTTAATATAAAAATGAATCTTCCATGATCTAACAACTTCGTGGGTGGAGTCATGGTTGTTTTCTCGACTAGATTAAGTCGAGTTTCTTCCTTTGGCCTATTAGTTCCTATAGATATGTAACTTCCCAAAGGGATAGACCCCTCCTCCACCTTATGTGGATCCCAAACCTCCTCCTGCTCTCCTATAAATTCTTCTTCCTTACATTGATTCAACTAGCTTAGCAATCATAATAGTTATGGCTGGTGTGTTAAAGAGAGCAAAGAAGAGTCCAATGTTGTGAGAGAGAGTTTAAGCCCATCACCTCATTGAGTCAAATGAAGAATGAATTATTTGAGACGTGCTTGACCAAACCCATTGAAGGAGGTCTACAACGTCAAGGCACAGGTTGTAAACTTATTTTTCATATATCAGTATTACATGACTGGTTTCTAGTTCATTGCACATGGTCATGTTAATTATCTCTGTTAATGATTGGATAAATTTATGTATCAAATATATATTTACGTATGATATGTGTGTTTGTTTTGACCTTTTTGCGGGTGATTGAACATCGTCACCAACGGGGGGAAGACAAAGATCGAGGATCGACGCAACGTGCTATGACAAGAGCATTGGACGGCGGGGATATATAGTCGGTCACATTTCATTCCTAAACTAGGAATTTAGGGATTTAGTGTGTTTCCTTGTTGCTAGACCACCTAGGAGCTAAGCGGGATCACTTCTATCAGTAGAGGGGATTTGTCTCCACAACAAAGATATTTCACAAAAATTCTTCAAAATCTCACTAAAAACCCCTTCACATCAAGTGGGAATGGCATAAAGATGGCTAATGTTAATTAAATCATTAGTAATAAAAGAAGAAATGATTTCACAAAATAAGGATAATACATAAAATTTTATTAATTCTAAATTTAGTAAATATTGGAGTGTGATAGATCTAGAGAAAGAAAGAAAATTAAAGTCTTATAAGGAGATGATTAATATTGATCTAGAAGATCAAATATATCACATTTTTAAAAATAAATCAACATTGCTAAAATCAGAACTCTCATAAGTTTCATTATGAAACTTGGGTGTTTTAAAATTCCTAAAATATCATGCATGAAATAATTTTTCAATTCTATGATAATAAGAGGATAAAAAATGAAAAAACATTTTATTTTAAAATGCCCAATATATACTAAAATTATATATTGATTTGAAAATATTGTAGTACTACCAACTTTCTGTTAAAAATAATAAAACAAAAAAAGTCACTCACTAAAACAAGAACTAATCTAGAAATTTAACTCAGACTTAAAACACCATATTTACGTGGTAAACCCCGTTTTTCGGAAAACCCTCATGGAAAGGGTTGAGTAGATATTTATTATAACTACGAAAATCATATTACATTTCACTCACTTTATATTTCTTTCTCAATCGTGATTTCTTTTTACTCACAACATTTTATAAAAAAAATTCATTACAATGCCATTGGAACTAACAACTTTGACATTGATGGGGTCTCATGCCTAAAAAGCTCGCACTTGAGATCAAATAGAAGCTTGAGTGAATGTTTCTTACATTTTTTTCTCTTTTGTTTACTAACCCTCTCCCAATATGCATTTTTATCACATTTTCATTACTCCAACCAAGGTTCTAAGAAGTTATTGTTTATCCTTAAAAATTTCTCTATTAACATATCATTTAGACTTTACATAGTGTCTTTTTTCTCCATTATAACAACCTATCATTTAGCACTTCATGGATCTAATGAAATTGAACATAATTATGTTTTTTCTTAGAATGATATGTTGGATTTTTTTTAAAAATAATAATAGATCCATGTTAAGCTCAAATCTATCAAGTGCTAAGAGCGATAAAAAAATTGGAGGTGAAAACCTCCTTTTTTAGTGAAAAATTTGAGGTAAGGTTTGCAACCTCAGAGATTTAATCCCTAAATACGAAGAAATATTTAGGTAATAATCACATTATCATGAACAAAGTCGACGCGTTTTATAATCACATTATTTTATTTATTTTATTTTATTTTTTACTCTTTTTTTATATATATATTTTTATTTTTTACTTTTTTTTTTTTAAATTTAGATTGACCTAAATTTTTAATTTCAATATCTTACTAGCCGTTACGATTTTATTTTATTGATAGAACTATTTTCATTTTATTTTAATTTTTAATTTTTTTATTTTAATTTTTATTTATTTAGTTTAATTTAATTAATTAATTAAATAATTAATTTATTTTTTATTTTATTTTAATTTTTATTTATTTATTTTTTATTTAATTTTTCATTTTTATTTAATTTTATTTTTTTAAATAGAATTACAATATAATAATTTATAACTATATTAAATAATAGTTGTATTTTGAATAATCGATTAACAATATTAATAAAAATAAAATTTGTTATTTATAATAATAAATTTTATTTATAATTAAACTATTAATTTGAATAATCAAACTAGCCATTTCAATTTGTAATTGAATATTTAAATTAATGGAACTATTTTTATTTTTGTTTTTATTATATATATATATATATATATATATATATATATATATATATATATATATATATATATATATATATATATATATATTCAATAAAATAGTATATAATTATAATAAAATAATATTTGTATTTTTAATAATCAATTAATAAAAATAAAATATTTTTTAATTAAACTATTAATTTTAATATTCAAACTAGTCGTTGTTGATTTTTAATTATTATATTATTATAACTAACCATTTTTGTTTTCTTAGTCAAATTAGCTGATTCTAACGGTTTTCTTTTCCTCTCCTACATCTATTTAAACTTAACGTCGTCACAGTCTACTTTCCTAGTCACGATGATGAACACAACTGGTTGTGATTCAGCAGATGATCCGACTTTGTTCATGATAATGTGATTATTACCGAAAGATTTCTTCATATTTATTGATGGATCACAGAAGCCAAAAATATATTAAGATTTAATCCCTCTCAATGCTTTATAGATTCAATGTTAATGTGGATCTAGGTTGGTTTCAATCAAGTTTGGTCACACAAAAATTCTTGAACATATTATTCTAATAATTTTAGATATGCTAAGGATGTGTACCAATAATGTGGTCATTTTAATTTTAAATTTTCTTAGTTACCTCAATTTTTTGAATTGATAAAGACTATTAATAATTTGAATGATGAAAAATTATGAAATAAAATTTTTGAATGCAAAGTGACAATGTAACAATGTTGAATGATAAAAAATCTTAATAATAGGAATGTATTAGATTACAAATAGTCTTCATTGTGATCAATCTCCAACAATTTTTTTCTACTATTTTTATTATCACAGCTATTAGTTTTTCTATCTTTTCATATTGATCATATGAAAAGGGAAGTAAAAATCATAGACTATTCAAATGTGTAAATCAAGTTGTTATAGTAAACACCATACCTTGTCTCTCTTGCTCTCCATTATTAATAGTAGCTTTCTCCAAAGTCAATCATTATGACTTATGGAGTGTTAAACCATAAGTAATTTTGAATGATAGTTTCTTTCTATTACCTCGTTCAAATGAAAGTGACAAAGAATGTTGAGTAATGGAAAATGGGAACAATAAGAATGTACCCAATTACAAATAGTTTACAGTTTCAACAAAAAAACATTTTGGGTAAGTGGAAATTTTATTTAGGATGAAAATTTAATTATTTTATTTATCGTTGAATTATTGTAACACAAAATTCAATTCACATCATCAATAAAATTTTGTAATTACACCAAAATAAGTGCACAATATTAATATAACTACTTTGAAATTAATCAAAATCATATATCTAGTTACATCAAATAAAAAATCAATGCATCTAGTTAAAACAACTAAATAGGATTAGAAATCAACAACTACACTTTATTAATACATAGATTTCAGTGAAAATCCAAAATATTCATGCATTTGTAACTCCAACTTCTATATTTGTATTTTTCTTTGGGTGTCTCTTTATTCCTCCCTCTCTCTCCACCTTCCATCTTTGATTATATCTACCTCCTCTCTCATTCTCTCCTTCCCCTCAATCTATATGTCTATCTCCCTTTATTTATCTCTCTCTCTCTCTCTCTCTCTCTCTCTCTCTCTATATATATATATATATATATATATATATATATATATATATATATATATATATATATATAGCTCCATCTCTCTCTCCCCCACTCTCCCCTTTCATCTTTGTACCTCCCTCTGTCTCTCTCTTCCATCCTTATCTCATCTCTCCCTCACTCTCTCCCTATCTCTCCCTGTCACTCACTTTCATTATCCACCTATATATCTCTATGTCTTCGTGCTTCCCTCCCTCTCTCCACCCTCCAAATCCATCTCTCTCTCTCTCTCTCTCTCTCTCTCTCTCTCTCTCCATCACTATCTCTCACTCCTCCCTACAGCTCTATCACTATCTCCCTCTCTCTCTCTCCTTCTCTCTTCCCACCTCTCTCTCTCTCTCAAATTTGATTTCATTATTTTATTTAAGAAAGTAGATAAATTAAAAAAACTCAATTGGTTGTACAATATTAAACCTATATTTTAGATCAATCATGTCAAAGAAGCTAATGTAATGAGAAACTTAAAAGAATATTGCGTTATATTTCCTCTATCATTTTTAGTTACATTTATTTGATCCTTAGTTAAGTTGGATCTATGTTGCTCTATTATTTATATTTATATAAATTTCACATCTCCAAAGATTTTTTATTTTTTATTTTTATTAAACCTAGATTTAATGTCTATGGAATATCTATGAAGTATTTTTAATATTTATGAGGATATGGTATTTAGATATATCTCAAAAGTAATTATAATTTTTTTCTTTTAGAATTAATTTAAATGTCATAAAATTAAATTAAAATAAAATATTTATAAAATATTTTGATTATGAAATAAGTTATAGTTCTTAGGCCTGTAGCATTAATAAGCCATAGTATCGGTCCATTATATTGTAACAAATCTTATCTACAAGCTAATAATATCCATGGTGAAGTGGGTGTGAACATCTATGGTTAAGAACCTTGTCATATTGTATGTTTATTGTAAGTATTAAGTTTTTATGTGAAAAATTGTTCATAATATAAAATTGCAATATAAAAAATTGATTTTTATTTGAACTTATAACTTTTCATTATTAATTGTGTCATCATTTAAATGTTTACACTTATTTACAGACACTAGAACATCTCCACATAATGAGTTCCATATCTCTTTTAACCTTTTATTATGCTTGAATTTAGCCAAAATGTAAATGTTTACAAATCCTTTACGTCTTAGAAATTCAACATATTAATATAAATTCAAAATAATGTGCCAAAAATTTAAAATTTTGACGTAATTTCTTACATTACGCCAAAAAATCTTGCATATTCTGGGATGTAGAGTACCTCTCAGCACAATGAGTAGCACTTTGACTATCAAAATGAAATTCATACTTATCTTGTTTTATTCCCAACTCTCCTAAACATTGTTACATCCACAACATCTCTTTGCAAGCTTCTGTGGAAGCTATGTGTCTCTCTTGTGGAGGGCCACTACTTTCTACAAGCTATGCATCCAAGATACTATTGCTCCTACAAAATATATAAATAACCAGTGGTGAACATTCTAGTATCCACATCTCCAGCCATGTTTTCATCTCTGTAACCTTCAGGAACAACAATATTATTACCAAAACAAAAACAATAAATACTTGCATACTTGAGATACCTCCAAATCCACTCTATTTCTTTCCCATGTTGTTTGTTTAAATGTGCAGGGAACCTATTCACTACTCTCGCTCAATGTGAAATATCTCGATGACTACATACCATGACATACATGAAGCTACCAATTGCTAAAGCATAAGGGATTATACTCATTTAATCATTCTTCTTGTCATCATAAGGGTGCAAATCAATACTATGTTTGAGGTGTGATGCTAAGTTTGTTCCCACTGGTTTGGCATTCTTGATATTGAACTTTCCTAACACCATTTCAATATATTCTTCTTGTGACAACCATAATTTATTTTTTCTTTTCGTAACGTATAATCCTCATGCGGAATATTTTTTGTGTTGGACCAAAATATTTCATTGCAAATTAATTTCTGAAATCTTTATTTAACATATTAATCATATTCTTATCATGTCCAATAACAAAGATACCATCGAGATATAAAAATAGTACAATATACCTTTCTTGGTCATACCTCTTGATGTAGACACAATGATCAACCTATAGTATTTTGAAGCCATGCTCCACCATAAATGAATCAAATTTCCTGTACCATTGGGGAGGTGCCAGTTTCAACCCATAAAGGCCCCTCTTCAACATACACACAATATTATTGTTACCATTTATCCTTCTAGATGATCCATATAAATTTCCTCCTTCAATTCTTCATAAAGGAAAGTTGTATTCACATCTAATCACTCACATTTCAAGTCTAAAGAAGTAGCAAGACCAATGATAACTCTTATGGATGAAATTTTAACAAGAAGTGATTTTTTTTTGTAAATTCAATACCTTTCTTTTGTGCAAATCCCCTGACCACCAGTCATGCTTACTTTTTATCTTTCCTTCTTCTCCTCACCCTCATGTTTAATATTGTATACCCATTTTTTTGTAAGATATTTCTTGCTTTTGGAAGATTCAATAATTCCCAAGTTTTAGTTTCCAACAAAGATTCAATTTCTTCCTCCATTGCTTTCTCTAATGTTTTTATAGTTTCCACTTCAAAACATTCCTAAAATAAATGAGGTTTATCTTCCTTAGTTAGAAAAAAATAATTTTAGAGTGGATAGCTTTGTAATGTCTTATGAGTCACAATATACCTACAAACCAACTATGGTGGTGTGATTTCCACTTAAATATCTTGTAATGGGTAGGGAAATTTTTATTCTTCTTCTTTTCCATCATGTTCTTGAGTTTGCTAGCTAGATTCTTCCAACTCTAGGGTATTATGTTGTTGTTACATAAACTTGTCAACAATTTTCTTGACCTCCACCTCACCTACATGCCTTTTATACATCTTGAATTCATTAAATATTACATCCCGTCTTATAATGATTTTGTGATTAACTAGATCCCTTAGATGGTAACCAAACTCATCATCCACATATCCCAGAAAAGAAAATTTCCTTGATTCATCTTCTAATTTCCTTGTAATATTCCTAAATTAGCACATAGCTAATTGAAATATTAAATTTTGATTCCACCCTTAGATAGAGGAATAAGAGGGTATGGAGACCCATAAATCTCCTTAGTAGGAATAAAAGACACTGCTAGTGTGAATGGAGGTCATCTACAAGCTGGATTAGTGACCCTTATGTGTGAAAAGGGGCTTGAGGATGAAGACTGGGTCAACTTTGACCAAATCAAATAGCGTTGGTATGGAGGAGTGGCATTCATGATATGACAGCACAGTTTTGGAGGGAGATTGATTGCATGGAGGTGGCGACCTAATTGAGTGGGGCCAAGGGTGAGAAACCTCATAACTTATATAAGGAAGAGGATGACATCCATATATTGTTATGTTATTGATTATTGATTTTTTGGTCTATATGACTTCTTGCATCCTTCAGCTATTTAGTTGAGCTTGCAGTGTTGTTTAGCACAGGGTGTTCCTGAGCGGGGATCCCACCTCTTCCCTTGAGGTACCCTCTTGGAAGATTATTGTGCTATTATTTCCACACATCTGGAATTATGGCCAAGCTTCAGTCTTGAGCCACTGTGCATTGTCTATTCATATTTGTGTTGTGTTGTAGGGTGTTGCAGTGGAGGGTTGAGAACCCCACTTTTCTCAGAAAAAAAAAAAAAAAAAAAACGAAGAACGACCTAGCTATAGTTTAAATTCCCTATTTGAATGCGTTATTTCAGTAAGAATTTGTAGTGCGGGTTTCAGTGCTTGTTTTCGAAGGGTGAGAGCTTCATTGTTGGGATCATACTTTTTGTTGAAGGATCCATTGGAGGATATCCTTCCATTTATATATCATATTGAACCATATCCATAAAATTATTCATTTTTAGCTGCTATTCAGCCCTAGGGCTACATTCCGGCATTTTGGTATTTTTGGTATTTCCAGAAACCCTTCCCGGGTTCCCTTGGAAAATTGTTTAGGAGTCTAGATCTTCAATCCTAGAATTGTTTGAGCTATATAAAAATAGATATATATTGATATATATTTATCCAGTAGTTTATGGCCTAAAAATGTGTTGTCTTAGCTCAAGGAATTTGTATAGCAGCAATTTTTCATGTGATTGCATACTTTCTTATTGGAGGCTTGTATGGTATTTCTTGAGTGACTTCATCCTCAAGATATTGTGCCTATTATTTTCTAATATGTTTAATAATATGGCTATACATTTGTCTCACATATTGGTGTATTTATGCATTCACTGCTAATTTTCATGTTCATGTGATATATTGCATCTTTCCCCATTTCGGAATATTACAGTGGTATCAAAGCATAATATTAGCTCAACCTATGTATCTTAGCCATTTTTCTATCAGGAGAATAAGAAGAAGGAGAAAGAGATCATAATGATGGAAAAAATGAGTTTTATATCATTTCTATTCAAATCTAAGAAGGACCTCACCAAGGAGGTGAAGTAAAGAAAAATGGAGAAAAGAAGTGAAACCACACTAGGGTTTCAAGATGAGGAAGGTCCATGTAATTCCTGTCAGCAGAAGAAAGATTCGGTATTGCATAGAGCTCCAAAGATACATACTATGCCATTTTATTTTCAAGAAGAAGATAAGAGGCGTGGATACGGAGGACACTTAGATCATGAGATCCTAAGTGAGTATCTTGCAGAATAAAAATCTCAAACAAGAGATTTCAAGGAGAATCTATCTCTCCCACAGTTTATTAAGCTCAAACAATAAAGAAGACCTTGCAGCAATAGATTCCTATTTCCTACGTTTTATGGGTCATCCACATGTACAACAACATATTGGGGAATGAAGTTGGATGCATTTTTCCTGCTACATCCATTAGTAGAGAGATAAATTGTTGAGATTTAAACGCTACACCTTGAGGTTGAAGCAAATATTTAGTGGTTCAGCCATTTGAGTCATGAAAGAGTGACTACATATGTATATTTGACACATAGGTTGATCAATAAGTTTGACAAGAAGAAATCAAAGGAGAAGAGGCCTTCACCACCACTTGCTACAGGAGCACTTGCATCAAGAGAAAGGATACTTGCACCTTTGCAAAGTGGACTTTATCTCTTGACATTTAGAGTCTCATGCACTATTATGGAGATGTATGAGGAGGAGGAGACTTGTACCAGCACTGATGTAGCCATAGAGGAGCAGCCATCATCATCAGTAGTTGGGGAAGTCATCACACTGCAGGAAGGAACCCTTGTAGCAATACAAGATGTTCCCAAGAAAAACCAAGGTATGCACATGTTTCCACTTTCTGTTATTTCAGCACATCATATGGAGGAGTGTGGGAATATGCCATTGCATGACCCAGGGTCAAGATACACTACTGATTCATAATATAAAATTATCATTATGCTGAGGAGCCTTGATTTGTTCAAGGGGGAGATGCGCATTCATCCTAATGTGTCATTGTTGAGCTGCACACAGTTCTTGGGGTTGGAGTGTAGATTTTTGGAGGATAAGATGAACAATGTAATGAAGGACTATATGTTCAGCATTGAGCATGAGCATGAGACAACTAGTGTACAATTATGGATATCAGCAGCACTGCCATGGAGCAATAGTGATGGGTTGGGGGCCCAACCATTCTTGGAGCATTCCAATGACCTTTCTACATGTATAGCAGAAGATAAGCAGATGGTTGATGGATTAAATCTTATGATGGATGAAATCTTCCATTATTGTGATGGATACTTATTAATGCGCACTTCAAATCTTGATGAGAAGTTTTTTCCTATATCTTATTTGGATCCTTATGGGGTCAACATGGACATTGATGAGTGGTATTCATTTGGACATCTCTAGGAGATTTCATTTCAACATCCCATGAAATGAACATATATAAATCTAATTTGGGAGGAAGGTATTCTTCATTGGAGGGATGCCAATATTGGGCATAATGATAGACACTCACCATTGGTTGGATGGGTGATTTTGATGTGCAAGAGGTTGGAAAGCCACTTGTATATCTATGACACAGGGCAGAAGGAGACAAGGATGCGTTGGTTACTCTTGGAAGAGTTTGTTCCTCATATGACACATTCTATTTCAAATAGTAGGTTGCTGGATGGGACTTGGCATGGCACTTGCATCATATGGAAACAAGGAGTTTGGGTGTATTGGAGTGATGCGATATATTTCATGTCAACCATAATACTGTTGCTCCATAGTTTATATGATGATGGTGTGGGGAGGCAACAAGAGTTGTTGTTTCTTTGGAAAATTTGGGGAGAGCATGGGCTGATTTTATCGGATGATTTGCATGATGTTGTAGGAGTAGGTGATGGCACTATCATGGTGCAAAGGGATTACTCCTTAGCCATGGAAGATAATAAGGTATTTCCACTTTCGAAGGAACCTCCCATATATAGTATCATTATGGTAGATGACTTTGGCTTTGGACATGTCAAAGAATGGAGCTATGAGATGACATGAGCCTTATTACAAAGGGCAATAGCGCTGTCACTTGGGAGCTTGGGTTTGTTGAGGGAGTGTTCCTAGGATCACTTCACATATGATGCACTTAATGAATAAGTAGGAGATGATAGTGATGGATTAGTGGATGGAGACATCTATTACCATGATATGATCTTCTTGACTTGGATCTCCAAGCATAAGGAGAATGATTTAAATGCCACACATGGTTCATTCCTTTTCATGAATATATGTCATACCACCATGGAGGGCTCATTCATGAATATTATAATCAACCTACTCTCAGTACATGGTAATATTTGGGTTTTCACACTTATTGATTATCTAACACAATATTAACATTCTCTTGCCATTTTGATACAGTGCATTGCTCCACAATAGGGCAAGCCTCTATTTGGGCTCCACGGTCATCTTGGGACCAACATCTATGATGGAGATAGCCATTTCTTATATGGATTTGGGCAAATTTTGTACTATTTCTTGTATGCTTAGTTGATATACAATACCATTTACTATTTACTAGTAGATGACATGACATGCAAAACTAGCAAATTGATTGGATACAACTTGCCACATCATGTTCTGAAACTGCAATTGGTAAAAATGTCATGTGACTACTTGAGAGAATGTTGGTACCTTCCAGCTCTATGTAAAACCTTTAGTACCTCTCTCATTTTTATTCCATATGATGATAATGTCATATTCATTTTATATGGGATGATCTGTGCAAGAACCAAAGAGTGAGTATTTGAGGATCCTATTGCCTTTCTGCTTCATGAAGACAACATTATTGCAACCCATATTCAGTTGTAGATCTACACTTATCACAAGTGGAGAGGGAGATAATTTGGGATGGACAATTTGATCCATAATGTTTAGATATGTAGCCCACCTTCTTTGTAGGAGCCTGTAGGTTTTAACCCTGAACAGAAATTATCTACACACAAATCTTATAACAGAAAATAAACAATACCGAGAGCATAAAACGTAAAACAGATACACACAGAGATTTCCCCCTAGATCCCAAATCGGGACGAACAGCTTGATTTTTCATTATATTCCTTTTAGTGTTACAAAAGATATATATACATGCTGAAGCATACATAAACCCCAATCCATAAACCCTGGATTAGAACATAATCGTAGTTCCCTTGACTGGATCTACAAAAATACCAGGGGCCGAAAACCATCGTGCCCCAATACCTTGTGTAAAACCATGCACAAAACAATGGACATCGACTACCCACCGGAAATTAAGGACCAAAATATTTTCACCGGGACGCTGCCTTGGACCCCGACAGGGGGGGCTACCGCCCCCCCTGTGAACCCCACATTGCTCCCAGCGAAAAGGGGGGGCTATCGCCCCCCCTCTTACCCCCCCGCGCATGCTTAGTCATGGAAAGAATATAACACATACCCAACAGAGCCTAAGGTGGAGGAGATCTTTCATGAGTTGCCATGTTGGAGGGTGACTCACTTTTTGTGGATGATAGCTTTGGGATGGAGGCTTCACATGGGAATGATAGTTCCCAATATATTTCAGATTACATGCCTCAAGAACACCTCTAGACCACATCTAGTTGCTTCCATGGACATCCCATTTGTTCATGATGAGAGCCATTTGGATTTTTCACCAAAGGCATACTTATACACTTGGGAGGAGCAACTTGGAGACTTATTGATCAGAAAACATCTTGGTCATTGGAGGAAATTATCATATAAGGATGCTACAGGAGGAAGAGGAAAGGTTGTTCAGTTCTATACTTGCAGCTACTTGAGGACAAGAAAAATTTGGGAGGGGAGGACTGTAATATTCCTAAATTAGCACACAACTATATAGAATATTAAATTTCGATTTTTCCCTTAGATAAAAGAATAAAATGGTATGGAGACCCATAAATATCCTTATTAGGAATAAAATACACTCCTAGTGTGAATGGAGGTCATCTAAAAGCTGGATTGAAGACCGTTAGGTGTGAAAGGGGGTTGGAGGATGAAGACTGGGTCAACTTTGACCAAATCAAACAACGATGTTATGGAGGAGTGGCATTCATGGTGGGACAATGCAGTTTTGGAGGGAGATTGATTGCATGGAGGTAGTAACCTAATTGAGTGGGGCAAAGGGTGAGAAATATCATAACTTATATCACGAAAAGGATTGCAGCCATATGGGGTTATGTTATTGGTTATTGTTTTTTTGTTCTATATGACTTCTTGCATCCTTTAGTTGTTTAGTTGAGCTTGCAGTGCTCTTTAGTAGAGGGTGTTCCTGAGCGGGGATCCCACCTCTTCCCTTGATGTAGCCTCTTGGAAGAGTATTGTACTATTATTTCCACACATATATAATTCTGGCCAAGCTTCACTCATCAAATACAAGATAGTGTCTATTTAGATTTGTGTTGTGTTGCAGGGTGTTGCAGTGGAGGGTTGAGAAAGCCACTTTCTGAGCTAGGTTTTTAAGGGAGGAAGCATTCTTATCATTGGGAGATCATAAAATGAGGTTATTATGCTTTATTTCAAATCTTGTCACCAACCCAACCTATTCCCATCATCTACAACAGAAATTCCCTCTTTGACTACGTTATTTCAGTAAGCATTTGTAGTGGAGGTTTCAGTGCCTATTTTGGAGGGTGAGATCTTTAGTGTTGGGAACAATATTTCAATTGAAGGATATATTGGAGGATATATATTCATTTATATATTATATTCAACCATATCCATCAATTTATTTAGTTTCAACTGCTATTCAGCCCTAGGGATGCGTTCCTGGATTTTCATATTTTGGGTATTTCTGGAAACCCTTCCCGAGTTCTCTTGGAAAAATGTTTAGGAGTCTAGATCTTCACTCCTAGCATTGCTTGAGATATATAATAGTAGATCTATATTGATCTATATTTATGCAGCAATTTGTGCCCTAAAACTACATTGTCTTAGCTCAAGCAGTTTGTATACCAGCTATTTTTCATGCGATTTCATATTTGCTTATTGGAGGTTTGTATGGTATTTCTTGAGTGACTTGATCATCAAGATATTGTGCCTATTACTTGATAATATGTTTAATAATATGGTTTTACATTTGTCTCACATATTGGTGTATTCATGTATTCACTACTACTTTCCATGGTTATGTGATATATTGTTTCTTTCCACATTTGGGGATATTAGATTCCTTCTATGCTCTTTGGGAACATGCATAATTCCTTCACATCCAAAAAAACTAGGTGAGAAGTATTTACCTTTTTACTGGTCCAAACTTCTTTAGGAATACATCTATCTAGCACTATATAAGGTGATTGATTGATGAGATAACAAGTTTTCCGTATGTCTTCTTCCCAGGAATTATTTTCCGATGCAAAGTTTAACAACATAATCCTCACCTTCTCCATACTAGTGTGATTCATCCTTTCCGCATTACCATATTTTTGGGGAATACCACACACATTATTCTCATGTTTAATGCCAAAATATTAAAATAATTCTTGAACGAATTGGAGGAATATTATGCAACATTATTTTTCCTCAAACATTTGAGCAATTAATTAGTCTCCCTTTTAAGAAAATGGCATGAAATTGCTGAAATATTTCAAACACCTCACCTTTAATTTTCATAGGGTAGGCCCAAGCCTTATGCAACATCTATGAATGTAACAAAATATGAGGCTCCTCCTAAATAATTAACATTCAGCGGCCCAAACACATCAAAGTGCATGAATTATAAAAAACTTGTTTTTATTTAATAACCATCTTTCATAATAGAGACTCTTATTTTCCTACCATAAATACACTTCTCACAAGGTCAAGCTCATAGGATTTCAAGTTGGGATGTAAGTTTTTACCAACAAGAAATCTTAGACCCTTTTCACTCATGTGGCTCAAGTTCTTATGCAATAACTCTATTGAGTTTTCTTTTTTTGCAATAAAAGGTGCATCTCATATCTTTGTTTATTCCCTCATTGCATATAATATTTTTGTCTTCAATCCTATAGAAAAAACCAATGAAATTTTACTGACTTTCCAGCCACATTTCCCAAAGGTTCTGGAGCAATTTTCATCATCCAAACGTCCCATTGTGATCAAAATTGTATGCATCTTTGCGACATGTCTAACCTATTTATGCAAGATACACTACCCATCATTTATTTTGTTTCAAACATCTCCCAATCTAGGAATATTGCAAAATTGATTACCTAAATGTACTTTACCATGATCAACTTCTTTATATGTAACAAAATTATTTATGCATGGCGTCAGATAGTGATATGCCCTAGATTGAAGTACTAATCAATTCCATTTCTAAAGGTATATGAGCATTCTTCTTCTACTAAAACAATTAATAAAACATCACTTTCAGAAGCTACAATAGTGGTATCGCCTTCATTTGTGTTTCTTGTTTTTTTAATTCTCTTGATTGAATTTTGTTCCTTTTGTTTCTTATTCTAAAACCAATAATCATTTTTCATGTCTCCTACTCTTCCATGGTGAAAAGAAGTAAGTATTCATATTCTTGATTTTGATATGCCCCTTGACTTTGAACACCCATGTATGTTGCATTCAATTTTCCTTCCATGATCAGGTAAGGATAGCCCTTCTCCTCCTTGGTTTTCCACAAATTACTTGCGATGCAACTACTTGTTAATTAAACTACTACTAATGTCATCAAACTTCAAGGTTCCTACTGGTCCTAAAGTGTTCATAGCTACTATCAAATTCTCCCAGCTATCGAGCATAAAGCACAATAATAAGATGGCTTTAATCTCATCGTCCAAAATAATTTTGACAGAGGCAATCTAACTTGTAGTTATATTTAACTCATTCAAATGTTCCACCACTGAAGCACCTTCCTTCATCTTTAGATTGTTTAACTTATTCATCAAGAAGACTTTGTTCGATGTCATGTTTTTCTCATATAAATCATACAACTTTTTCCATAGCACTTATGTTGTCTTCTCTCCACTGATATTAAAATATATGTTATTTTCCAAACATTGACAAATTCTGGAGACAAACTTGTTGTCCAGCTTATTCTAGTCTTCATGTGTCATCAATGAAGGCTTCTTTAGTACTCACTCAATTGACAAATACTGATCCTTTAAAATCATTATGTCCTCCATATGTGGCTTCCATTGGGAAAAATTAACCTCATTTAATTTCTCTACGTCACTTAACATCAGTATATCCATGTTCATAACTCCAACAATAACTTAGCATACACCCAAAAATAAAAAATAAAAACAACCACGCTATGATACGAGTTATTAATAATAAAAAACAAAAAAATTAAATTCCACTCATTGAAACAAAAATAAACCTAAAAACTTAACTCAGAACACTAAAATTAAGTATAAATCCCATTTTAAACAAAACCCCCTTTTCATTATAACAATGAAAATAATATTACATTTCACTTTACACTAAAATTAATTAAATGCAAACCAAAACAAATTTTTTTTTATTATTACAATGAAAATAGTATTATATTTCACTCCACTCAAAAATTTCCTAATATTTTAACTTATCCAAACTATTATAATTTTAAAACACTTCTCATCAATCTATGTATACCCTGCCAAGAAATCCCATAAATTGAATTCAATGAATAAATATTATCATCGTTGTTATATATCATAAGTAAATGTTGACCATCATCATTATTATCATATACCACCTATTAGATCCGATTTTCATAATGCTTTATTTTTTCTTTTCAGTTTATTTCCATAATTGCTTCATACCTCCATTGTTAAAATATATATTTTTATCACGGAACTGATGACACAGTTTTCCCACTGACAAAAACTGTAATGGAAGGAAAAATACTGAAGAGAATCTCAAACAATGCATATTCCTAATCCACTACACACTGTGTATTCCTGAATTTCAATGCATTTATAAATAATTTTAAAGAAATTAGGTAAAAAATATAATTAAAAAATCTTTTTAAAAAGTCACATTAAAAACAACACCTATTTTAACACAATCCATATCATCAAAATTTAAAACAAAAATGAATGGCACACTAGGTCAGACTAGATGAGGAAAATAGTAATGTAGAGAATATTTGAAAGGGTTGAGAAAATTGCTAAATGGCTTACTTGCTGTAGAAATGGAGGCATGTGGCATCGTTCATTGAAATAGACAAAACAAATGGCTAATTCATTTTGTGTGGCGTCATGCTCATTGCATTTTTTTCTCAAAGCATCTTGCATTGCATTCCAACTTCTAGAATTTTTCAAAACTGGTAACACATCATTTTCTAACCTACTTGTTTTTAATTGGATTTTTTGAAAAGTTTTTTGATTTATTTTTAGGGTTTAATTTCTCTAAAATATGGTAGGAATTTATTGAAATCACAAGTTTAATAGGTAAAATTTTCACAATTGAAGTGCGCTAGGGGTTTTTCATGGTGTTCAATCCATATATGTAGTAAAAAATAAAATTTTGATTAACACAAATCAAAACTCAACCTCAAATGTGATGCAGGAGCATCCAAATGAAAAGCCACACCCAGAAAGTTAGCTACTTTTTCCTTGGCAGAAATTTAACTTTATTTTGTTTTTTTTTTATGTTTTTTTTATGTTTAAAAAAAGGGGGGGTCAAAATCCAGTTAACACCAACACCGCTACATTAATTTTCCAATTAAAAAAATAGTTAGGGTAAATTATTTTTAATAGACAGTTGGATACTGAAATTGAATGGAAGTGTCTCAGTTATAGGAGGGATTCCAGAAAGGTATAAACCTACCCAAACCCAAAAAAAAGAGGGTCGGCCATCAGTAGAGAGAAGGAGAGTATTATGCAAGTGAATCTTTGTGTGAAACAATAAAGAAAGTGTTATTGAACTTCTCATTTAAATAACAGTTACTCTCTACATTTTAAATTTGATTGAGTATTGAAATGTGGTGAAGGTCTTTCGATATCAAACAACATAAATTGCAGGACCTAGAAAAAATATACAAGTATGAACTTATGGAGTTTTCTCTTTTCCTCTTTTAAAAATCTCTAAACATGAAAAGATGTCGAGTTTCTCCTTTGTCAGGCTCATTAAACCTAAATTACATTGGAGGCCATCACCATGACATTATTGAGTTCCTCCTTCCTAAGGCTCATAAAATGTACTAGGATGGATTTGTGTGAAGGAAAAACTTATATCACTAGCATATGTTATCCCCTTCAAGCATTTTTCCAAACATAATTGGGCTACTTGCCAGAAATGGTGGGGGAAAATGGAACTAGTTGTCAGTCGTATTAGCAGTATGTCACTCTTGAACATGACACTTGTCTGCAGTTCATGTCGAGTTGGGGCCATCCCACATTCATCATTTTTCCTCCATGGGTTTGGGTTATCTCTTTTGACCTCTAATCTGCTCTTTGGCTTGTCATCATGACCTGAGATCCCTTGATGTCAAATACTTCCAAATTCCAGAGTTGTGTCATCAATATGTTCAAGAGAAGTCCTTTTTCACTTTCTCAAACCCTTATCCCCTATTCCTTCTTGATTCACTACCATATTATTCCTCTGTCTCATGTCAATGATGTGGGAAAAATTATGGCCCTCCTTCGAATAATCGCTTCTTTTTGACTTCATCTTATTATCCAAGAAGTTCAGCCAGAGACTCCCTTCTGGTACCTTAGAGATTGCATGCCTCAATGGCAAGTTCTTCACATTTGATGACAGGTTCTCATCATTGGCCTTCGATCGGGTGATTTCGCTGGTGTTGAACTCCAGCTCATGTTTCACATTACATGGATTGTACTAGCAATACCTTGAGAGCCATTTCCATTATTGGTGGTTTTTCTCAACCTTGTTAACAACTTCCATCATTGGCTGTGAAACATAATATTTTCTTGCATGTTTGAATTTAGCTCATGTATTCGCATGTTTGAATTTGTACTTGTTTGGGTCAAGATAGAACACAAGTCCCTGGATTTTTTTTGATAAAATCAAGGATGTGGGATGATTTGGTTTATCATGATTTTGTATACATGACTCTTCTAATTGAATTGTTGCAACCATACTTGAGTCTATTTTATGATCCTTTTCATTGAATGGTTGTGTCCATACTATGGATCTTATTACCTATTCTCTATTATGGATGGTTGCGCCCATGCCATGTATTCATGTATCTAAGATATAAGTCATGCTTGATCTTGCAGGTCTTTCGACGGTGACGTTTTGGTTTGGGCTTGTTCTCGTAAATAATTTCACCCCACCCTCTCTCGGACTTCTGCTTTAGGGGGCATCTATTACACAATATTTTGTCGCCATCCCTGCAATCCACATTCTAAATATTTGATGAACATTATAGTGACCCCTATGTACACATCACCATGAATGTAATTGCATCCCTTAACATGTCAGGAACACAATCTCTGTTTATCATTCCTTAAGTAGACCCTCAAAAACTTATGCTTTTTGGGTCAACGCTGGTAGGTAGTTATGTCCTTGTGCCCAGGGTCAGATTTACACGGAGCCTATTGATGTGCTCTTTGTGTCTTTGAAGAGCACCCATGCCGAGATACTTTTGGAAAGTTTTTTAATATAGAAAGGAAGCTTCCATTATCTAATAGCTTCGTGGGTGGAGTCATGCTTGTTTGTTTGACTAGATCAGGTCAAGTTTCTCCCTTTGGCCTATTATTTCCTATAGATATGAAACTTCCCAAAGGGATAGACCTCTCCTCCACCTTATGTGGATCCCAAACCTCCTCCTCCTCTCCTATAAATTCTTCTTCCTCACATTGATTCAGCTAGCTTAGCAGTCACAATAGTTATAGCTGCTATGTTAAGGAGACCAAAGAAGAGTCCATTGTTGTAAGAGAAAGTTTAAGCCCATCACCTCATTGATCTGAATGAAGAACTAATTCTTGGAGACGTTCCCAACTAAACTCGTCAAGGTATACAATGCCAAAGCGCAAGTTTTAAAATTATTTTCCATATATCAATATTACATTACTGGTTTCTGGTTCCAACTTTTTTTACGTTCATATTCGAAGTGTCTAACTCTCCTTGACAAGTTGGATAGTTGTATATGAATATATATGTTTGTATTATGTCAGTGTTTTTTTGACCTTTGTGAAGGTGAATGAATGTCATCACCTATGGAGTGCAAGGCGTGCAGACAAATATCAAGGGATCACTGCAACGTGCCACGAAAAAAACATTAGACTAAGGAAAGATATCTGTTCCAGTCCATATTTCATTTAAAAACTAGGAATTTAGGAATTCAACATGTTCCCTTGTTCCTAGACCCACCCTAGGGCTAAAGGGATCGCCTGTGTCGGAAGAGGGGATTTTCCTGCACAACAAATATATTTCACAAAAATTATTCAAAATCTCACTGAAACCCCCTTCACATCAAGTGGGAATGGCATAAATATGGCTAGTGTTAATTGAATCATTATTAATAAAAGAAGAAATGATTTTAAAAAATAAGGATAATACTAAAATTTTTATTAATTCTAAATTTACTAAACTTTGTAGTGCGATATATCTAGAGGACGTAGGAAAATTAAAGTCTTATAAGGAGATGATTAACCTTAATCTAGAAGATCAAATATATCACATTTTTTTAAATAAATCAACATTGCTAAAACCAGAACTCTCATAAGCTTGATTATGAAATTTGCATGTTTGAAAATTCCTAAAACATCATGGATGAAATAATTTTTCAATTTTGTGATAGTAAGAGGATAAAAAATGAAAAAAAAAATAATTTAAAATGACCAATATATACTAAAATTATATATTAATTTCAAAATATTATAGTACTACCAACTTTCTATTAATAAAGTAAAACAAAAAAAAGTTCACTCACTAAAACAAGAATTAATCTAGAAATTAATTGAGACTTAAAACACCATATTTATGTGGTAAATCACATTTTTCAGAAACCCCTCATGGAAAGGGTTGAGTATATTTTTATTATAACAACTAAAATCATATTACATTTCACTCGCTTTATATTTCTTTCTCGATCGTGATTTATTTTTACTCACACCCCTATATAAAAAAAAATCATTACAATTACATGGGAACTAACAACTTTGACATTAATTGGGTATCATGCCTAAGAATTTCCCACTTGAGACCAAATAGAATCTTGACTGAATGTTTCTTGCATTTTTTTCTCTTCTCTTTACTAACCCTTTCCCAATATGCATTTTTATCACATTTGCATTACTCGAGCCAAGGTTCTAGGAATTTATTGTTTATCCTTCAAAAAATTCTTTGTTAAAATATCATTTAGAGTTTATATAGTGTGCTTTTTCTCCATTATAACAACCTATCATTTAGCACTTCATGGATCTAATGAAATTGAACATAATTATGTTTTTTCTTAGAATGATATATTGGAATTTTTTTCTAAATAATACTAGATCCATGTTAACCCCAAATATATCAAGTGCTAAGAGTGATAAAAATATTGGAGGTGCAAACCTCCTTTTTTAGTGGAAAAATCGACGTAAGGTTTGCAACCCGAGAGATTTAATCCCTTTCAATGCTTTATAGATTTGATGTTAAGATGGATCTAGGTTGGTTTCAATCAAGTGTGGATTACAAAAAAATTCTTGAACATATTATTCTAATAATTTTCGATATGCTAAATATGTGCAAGAATAATTTGGTCGTTTTAATTTTAAATTTTCATATTTACCTCAATTTTTTGAAGTGACAAAGACTATTAATAATTTGAATGATGAAAAATTATGAAATAAAATTTTTGAATGCAAAGTGACAATGTAACAATGTTGAATGATAAAAAATGTTAATAATAAGAATGCATTAGATTACAAATAGTCTTCATTGTGATCAATATTAAACTATTTTGTTTTACTATTTTTATTGTCACACCTATTAGTTTTGTCATATTTTCATATTGATCATACGAAAAGGGAACTTAAAATCATAGACCAATCAAATGTGTAAATCAAGTTGTTGTAATAAAAATCATACCTTGTCTCTCTTGCTCTCCATTATTAATAGTACCTTTCTCCAAAGTCAATCATTATGATTTATGGAGTGTTAAACCGCAAGTAATTTTCAACGATAGTTTTTTTCATTACCTCGTTCAAATGAAAAGTGACTAAAAATGTTGAATAATGGAAAATGGGAACAATAAGAATGTATCCAATTACAAACAGTTTACAGTTTTAACAAGAAAACATTTTGGGTAAGTGGACATTTTATTTAACATGAAAATTTAATTATTTTATTTATGGTTGAATTATTGTAACACGATTTCAATTCACATCATCAATAACTTTTTCTGATTACACTAAAATAAGTGCACAATATTAATTTGATTACTTTGAAATTAATGTAAATCATATATATAGTTACATCAAATTAGAAATCAATGCATCTAGTGCAAACAACCAAATAGGATTAGAAATCGACAACTACACTTTATTAATACATCCATTTCAATGAAAAACCAAAATATTCATGCATTTATAAATCCAACTTCTATATTTGTATTTTTCATTGGGTGTCTATTTATTCTTCCCTCTCTCTCCACCTTCCATCTTTAATTATATCTCCCTCCTCTCTCTTGGTCTCTCTCCCCCTCCCTCTCACCCCCATTTCTATCTATCTCTCCCTTCTTCCCTCTATCCCCCCACCATATATATCTATACTACACTCCATATCTCCTTATTTTTCTCTCTATATCACCCCCACAACCACACAAGCTCTCTCTCTCTCTCTCTCTCTCTCTCTCTCTCTTTATATATATATATATATGGGAAGAGAGAAGGAGAGAGAGATAGTGATAGAGCCACAGGGAGGAATGAGAGAGAGTGGTGGAGAGAGATAGAGAGAGAGATAGAGGGAGGTACAAAGATCGTAGGGGGAGAGTGGGGGAGAAAGATATGGATAGATGGATATATATATATATATATATATATATATATATATATATATATCCATCTATCCATATCTTTCTCCCCCACTCTCCCCCTACGATCTTTGTACCTCCCTCTATCTCTCTCTCTATCTCTCTCCACCACTCTCTCTCATTCCTCCCTGTGGCTCTATCACTATCTCTCTCTCCTTCTCTCTTCCCATCTCTCTCTCTCTCTCTCTCTCTCTCAAATTTGATTTCATTGTATTCTATTTAAGAAAGTAGCTAAATTAAAAAAACTCAATTGGTTGTACAATATTAAACCTATATATTGGATCAATCATGTCGAAGAAACTAATGTAATGAAAAACTTAAAAGAATCATGTGTTATATTTCCTCTACAATTTTTAGTTACATTTCTTTGATCCTTAGTTAAGTTGGATCTATGTTTGCTCCATTATATATATTTATATAAATTTCACATCGCTAAAGTATTATCATTTTTAATTTTATTAAAACTATATTTAATGTCTATGGAATATCTATATAGTATTTTTAGTGTTTATGAGGATAGAGTATTTAGATATATCTCAAAAGTAATTATAACATTTTTCTCTTAGAACTAATTTTAAAATGTCATAAAATTAAATTAAAATAAAATATTTATAAAATATTTTGATTGTGAAATAAGTTATAGTTCTTGGGCATGTACTATTGATAAGCCATAGTATTGGTCCATGATATTGTAACAAATCTTATCTACAAGTTCATAATATCCATGGTGAAGTGGGGGTGAATATCTATGGTTAAAAACCTTGTCATATTGTAATTTTATTGTAAGTATTAAGTTTTTATGTGAAAAATTGTTCCTAATATAAAATTACAATATAAAAAAATTATGTTTTTCTTTTAACTTATAACTTTTCATTATTAATTGTCTCAACATTTAAATATTTACACTTATTTACAGACACTACAACATCTCCATATAATAAGCTCCATATTTCTTTTAACTTTTATTATGCTTGAATTGAGCCAACATGTAAATGTTTACAAATCCTTTACTTCTTATAAATTCAACATATTAATATAAATTCAAAATATTGAGAAAAAAATTTAAAATGTTGACATAACTTCTTACTTTAAGCCAAAATATCTGTAATATTCCTAATTAGTGACAACTAATTGGAATATTCGACTTTGTATAGTTTTGTTGTATATGGTTTGTAGATAAATAAAAAAGTGAGTAAAGAGGGTCTAGCTCACTTTAGTAGAATAAGACATTCGCCTAGTAGCACAACGTTGTGACTCAAGGGGGGTCAAGTGGGGCCACAGACCACGTAGAGGAGGGGGCCTACATGCACTCTAGAAGCTTCTGTGCAGATAAGGATGAGGATGTGGAGGAGAGAGAATGTTACTACAGATTTTGAAGGGAAACCAATGCTATAAAAGATGGAGGAGCCTCCTCATTTGGATCATTCTGGATTTGTTGATTTTGGAGTGAGACTTTGGTCTTATTTTACACACCGGCTGTTTAGCCTGTCTGCAGCACTGTTTAGTGCACCGAGTGTCTCCGTGCGGAGATCTCACCCTTAGCCCCAGGGGATTTCGAGTGCCTCCTTGGGAAAGGTTTTTTTTTCAATGTTTTGTGATTTGTTTCATTGTTTGGGTTTGTTGTGGAGTTGGAGCTTAGAGAGACTGCGCAGTCATTGGGAGAGAGGACGTAGTCCCTTGTGGCGGAGCTTCGGATTGAGGTTTCTGGAGGTGATTTTGCTGGGATTTCGAGTAGAGGGTCATCTGTTGCCTGTCAGAAGTTTTTGGCAGAGTTTCTGGTAGTATTTTAGCTGTTTCCATCTAGCTACTACGTTGTCCCTTGGAGGCCAGCGTAATTTAGTGGGGAGACAGTTTCTCATGTTTTTGGGGGTCAACCATTCTTGGAATGGTTTGTGGATCTTTTCGAGGTTGTTGAGGAGAAGAGGTTTGTTGATTTTCATCTCATTCCGGCAAGGCGATTAGCCCCTAATCTTCAGTCGCTTCTAGCATGTAGAAGCTACATAGCATTTCTCCAGTAGCTGGGATGCAGTTCTTAGAGTAGCCATTTCTTTTTATTTCTGAGAGTGTTTTCTCACTTTCCTTGCACAAGATCACCTATTATACTTCATTTCATTTCTCAAATTAATAAAATGGCTTAGCATTTTCTCTCTATTATTTCTAGTTGAGTTGTCGTATTGCCGTAGTTGCCGTAGTTTCTGTATTCTCTTTATATTTCTATTATTGTGTTTGAGCACTACAGTTATATACCACTTGGTGTGTTTATCTTCCACTCCTAGACAGATTCTGGAAAGGGCTAGGTAGCCTTAGGATCTCATTCTCTTTTAGAGGCGACATATCCGATAAATGCCCTCCCAGTCTATCTCTGGTTGGGGTTTTTCAATGTTTTAGAGATACCCCCGAAACGAGATATTACAATGGTATCAGAGCATATTTTTGGCTTAGCTTATGGTCTATGACATCAGGAAAGAGACCCTACAGAAGCAGGAAGTGTAGAGACCGTGAGCGTAGATTGGAGGCCACCTACGAAGAGGAAGACTGTGCTCAGGTAGAAAATGCACATCAGGAGAGAGAGCCTGAGAAGGACGTAGAGGAGGTAGAGCTTGTAGATGATTTGAAGCATAAACTGTCGATGGCGGATGACACAGAGGCCAAACAGTTTGGTGAGGCACTGCTCAAGTCAGTGCAAGACTTAGCCCGACAGATTGAGGTGATGGGCCAGAGGTTCATAGCTGTGGAGGCTAGGCACTGTGATACTCCACAGGCTTTCGAGGTCGGAGAGGGATCAGGTGCATCCCACCATTTTCCGGAGCAGGGTGCTGCTTAAGGTGATACTCCTCAATTGACGGCTTCTTGTGCACCTACCCGCTCTACTATGCCCACTTTCTTGGGAGCTGATAAATGGGTGGAAGCCTAGTGGGAGGTAGAGCCTAGGCACTTAGAGGAGTAATTTGTGGAGTATCAGTCCTACGGGGAGGAGTTTAGGGATGCTCTCAAATTCAAATATTTTGTATAGATCCAGCGGGACAGTAGACCCCATGACCATCATAAAGGGCACCGGCATTACCATGATGGAGATTCCCACCATGCCTCTAGTAGATTTCATTTGCCTACGTTTGATGGATCGTCAAACAGTTTGGCAAAGTCTTGGGTGGAGAAGCTGCACATCTATTTCCAGCTTAACCAAATGTCGGAGACAGAGGCCATCAAGGTGGAAACATTACATTTGGATGGTGAGGCCCAGGACTGGTGGTTCCATGGGATGGTGACACTCGGACATTCCACAGTGACAATATATGTCGAGTTTACTAGGATATTGGTAGATCATTTTGACCGAAGGGATCTAGAACATCATTTTGTTGAGCTGACAAAGCTCAGACAGACAGGGAGCCCAGAGACTTACATTGCAAACATCTTGAGGGTTTCGGTGATGGTTCCAGATCTATCCGCGACACGGATGATTTATATGTTTGTAGAGGGATTGGCAGAGCCACTTTGAGGTCTAGTCAGATCCACTAGACCAGCTACACTCCAGGATGCTATCCACAGGACTAGAGACTTGCAGGATGTATTTCCCAGGTCGCGGACACCTTACCCCCAGAGACAGGGTACCTAGCCCAAGGGGAAGGAGGTGAAGGTTCCTCCTCCAAAGGGGAATCCATGATGGGCATAGGTCGATGATGAGACTAGGAGGGAGTTGAGGAAGAAGCGGATATGCTTCACATGTCAGGAGCCGTGGGCACCAGGGCATAGGTGTGCTGCTGGCAAAGCACTTTTCATTGAGGTCGTATCCGATGATAGTGGGGAAGAGGATGAGGAGGATGATGAGGAGATAGGAGATATTCAGATGACCCAGGATTAGTTTCCACCTCCACCGCCAGGGACAGGAGGTGCAGCCTTTGCACCCACAGGAGGGGCCCTTGCAGCTTTGCGAGGAGTTCCTAAGTATTTGACGATGTGCGTATGTGGGATAGTATGTGGCCAATGAGTTTTAGTCTTGGTTGACAGTGGGGCAACCCACAATTTCATTAATGCGCAGATGGTTGAGCGGAGAGGTATACCGACTGAGAGTTTTGACGGGTTTTCAGTCTTGGTCCGAGGAGCCCAAACGATGCAGTGTGCCTAGTATGTTCCAGAGTTAGCAGTGACGATGGGTACTTACACCATGAATGATCACTTTTTTATGGTCAACATACTAGATACAAATGTGGTACTAGGTGTTCAGTGGCTGATTACACTGGGGAATGTCACAACAGATTGGGAGGCCTTAGAGATGGCATGGGATGACAAGAAGATCGGGAAGCATGAGAAGATCTATGGGATGCATACTTACCCACCTCAGATAGTGTCGGCACACCGGATGGAGGCAGACTTCCGGAAGGGTAACATAGAGTGGGCGGTTGAGTTACGAGCATCAGAGGCAGAGACCACCGGTTGAGCAGTTCATCCAAACATACAGGCCATCCTTGACAGGCATGAGGTAGTATTTGGGGCTATACCACCAGGTCGGCCACCAGATAGAGGGTTTGAGAATACCATCGAGCTAGAGTAGGGTATCTAAGCGATGATCACTACACCCTATAAGCATCCCAAAGCCTATCAGGATGAGATTGAGCGGGCCATCCAGGAGTTGTTGGCTCTTGGACACATCAAACCGAGCATAAGTCCGTTTGCTTCTTTTGTAGTGATGGTGAAGAAGAAGGACGACACTTTGAGGATGTGCATTGACTACAAGGCCATGAATACGAACACTCTGAAGAATAGGTACCCTATAACCAGGATCGATGAGCTGATGGATGAGCTGAGACGAGGTAAGTTCTTCTCAAAGATTGATTTGAGATCAAGGTACCACCAGTTTTGCATGAGGGAATAGGACATTCCCAAGACCGCCTTTAGGTGTCATTATGGGCACTTTGAGTTCTTGGTTATGCCTTGTTGGCTGACCAATTCACCAGGCACCTTTCAATCCTGCATGAACCATATCTTCCATAGTCATCTGAGGAAGTTTGTATTGGTTTTATTTGATGACATACTCATATACAGTAGGACGTGGGAGGAGCATCTCAAGCATATCGAGGCAGTACTATGCATCTTGGGAGAGCAACAGTTCTATGCTAAACTCTCCAAGTGTGAGTTTGGGATGACAGAGATGTTGTATTTGGGTCACATCATTGGAGTGGATGGAGTGAGGGTCCATGAGAAGAATATTAGAGCCATTAGAGAATGTCTCAAGCTGAATAATGTGAGAGAACTTCGAGGGTTTATTGGGATATGTGCCTATTACAAGAAGTTTGTGAAAGGGTTCTCATAGCTTGCTTCACCCCTTACATATTTGACGAATAAAGGGGCATTCATTTGGATAGATACCGTGCAGCAAGCCTTTGATAGGCTTAAGGAGGTGATGAGTATCTTCCCAGTGCTTGTGTTGTCGGATTTTATGCAGCCATTTGTCTTGAAGTGTGATGCGTTGAGAGAGGGGATCGGCGCAGTATTGATGCATGGGGGACACACTATAGCTTTTGAGAGCCGAAAACTCCTTCCGCACGAGAGGTTGTATCCTATTTATGACAAGGAGATGTTGGCCATCATGCATGTATTGGCCAAATTCCGGTAGTATTTGGTAGGAAACAGATTCAGGGTGAGGACTGACCATAATAGCCTCAGGTTCTTTTTGGAGCAGAAGTAGCTACAGGAGAGGCAACAGAAGTGTATTAGTAAGATCCAAGCATATGACTTTGACATTGAGTATGTCAAGGGTAACAATAACATGGTAGCAGATGCCCTTTCATGTAGACCAGCCACATTATCTATTATGAGCTTGGATGGAGATTGGAGAGCTCGACTCTTAGTTGAGTACTCTAAGGATATGTTTGCATGTGAGGTGTTGGACGGGTAGGTGGCGGATGACCGGTACAGGGTGGTCAATGAGATCATCTATTACAGGGACATGATCTTCTTGACTAAGGGATCTCAGTTTAAGAAGAATATACTCCAGGCATCACGTGATTCTCCATTGGCAGGCCATCAGGGGTTTACCAAAACCTACAGAGCCATTAGAGAGAGGTTCTCATGGAGGGGCCTCAAGGAGGACGTACTCCAGCACATCACAGAGTGCGATGTTTGTCAGAGGAATAAGGGTGAGATGAGCCATCCCACAGGACTGTTGCAAACTCTTCCCATTCTCGAGGGAAAATGGGAGAGAATATCGATTGACTTCATCACAGGGTTGCCCATGGTGCAAGGCAAGGATTGTATCTTTGTCTTCATTGATTGACTGACAAAGTATGTGCACTTTTTCACCATATCCACACATTACACAGCAGCATAGGTGGCCGAGCTATTCTTCCGGGAGGTTTTCAGGTTGCATGGTCTTTCTAAGACCATCATCAGTGACAGGGACAGCCGCTTCATGGGCAGATTTTGGTAGGAGCTTTTCCGGCTAGTGGGGATGAAGTTGACACTGAGTACCAGTTACCACCCATAGACGGATGGATAGACAGAGATAGTTAACAAGTGGCTGGAGGGCTACTTGCGTAACTATGTCAGTGGGAAGCGACGAGCGTGGTTGATATGGTTGCATTTGGGGGAGTACTGCTACAACTCGACACATCACATGTCTATTGGGATGTCACCATTTTACACCTTGTATGGGTACCATCCTTTATCATTTGCTGATTTGATGTTCGGTGCGAGTAAGGCTCCTAGAGCCAAGATGTGGATCCAAGAGAGTCAGGATATCCTTTGAGCTCTCAAGGACAACATGGCTACATCACAGAACTAGCAGAAGTTGTATGCCGACACAGGTCGGGTGGAGCAACAGTTTTAGGTAGGGGACTTGGTCTACCTACGCTTACATCCATACCGAAATTCATCACTGAAGTAGAAGGGAGCTAAGAAGCTCAAGCCACGTTTCTACAAGCCATACAGGGTGATACGCAAGATTGGGTAGGTTGCATACGAGTTGGAGCTGCCCCAAGGTAGCCAGATCCACAACATTTTCCATGTATCATGCCTGAAGAAGGCACTGGGACAACAAGTAACAGTGACGGAGGAGCTACCACCTACAGATGATGAGGGGCACTTGGTGTTGCAGCCGGAGGCCATTATTGATACCAGGGAGAGGCGGTTATGGAGCAGGAAGGTCCGGGAATTCTTAGTGAGGTGGAAGAATTTTCCAAATGAGGATGCCACCTGGGAGAGCGAGAAAATTCTACAGCATCTATCACTTCAGTTGCTTGAGGGAAAGAAACATTTTTCCAGGGGGGACTGTAATATTCCTAATTAGTGACAACTAATTGGAATATTCGACTTTGTATAGTTTTTCCGTATATGGTTTGTAGATAAATAAAAAGTGAGTAAAGAGGGTCTAGCTCAATTCAGTAGAATAAGACATCCGCCTAGTAGCACAACGTTGTGACTCAAGGGGGGTCAAGGGGGGCCACACAGCATGTAGAGGAGGGGGCCTACATGCACTCTAGAAGCTTCTACGCAGATAAGGATGAGGATATGGAGGAGAGATAATGTTACGACGAATTTTGGAGGGAAACCAATGCTATAAAAGATGGAGGAGCCTCCTCATTTGGATCATTCTAGATTTGTTGATTTTGGAGTGAGACTTTGATCTTCTTTCACACACAGACTGTTTAGCCTGTCTGCAGCACTGTTTAGTGCACCGAGTGTCTCCATGCGGAGATCTCACCCTTAGCCCCGGGGGACTTCGAGTGCCTGCTCGGGCAAGGTTTGTTTTTCAGTGTTTTGTGATTTGTTTCATTGTTTGGGTTTGTTGTGGAGCTGGAGCTTAGAGAGACTGCGAAGTCACTGGGAGAGAGGACACAGTCCCTTGTGGTGGAGATTCGGATTTGGGTTTCTATAGGTGATTTCACCAGGATTTTGAGAAGAGGGTCATCCTTTGCATGTCGGAGGTTTTTGGCAGAGTTTCTGGTAGTATTTTAGCTGTTTCCATCCAACTACTGCACTGTCCCTTGGAGGCCAGCATAATTCACTGGGGAGACAGTTTCTAGTGTTTTCGGGGGTTGGCCATTCTTGGAATGGTTTGTGGATCTTGTTGGGGTTGTTGAGGAGAGGAGGTTTTCTGATTTTCATCTCATTCCTGCAAGGGGATCAGCCCCTAATCTTTAGTTGCTTCCAGCATGTAGCAGCTACATGGAATTTCTCCAGCAGCTGGGACGCAATTCTTAGAGCAATCATTTCTTGTCATTTCTGAGAGTGTTTTCTCACTTGTCTTGCACAATATCACCTCTTTTACTTCATTGCATTTCTTAGATTAATAAAATGGCTCAGCATTTTCTCTCTATGAATTCTGGTTGAGTTTCCATAGTTTCCGTAGTTACTGTATTCTCTTTATATTTCTATTATTGTGTTTGAGTGCTATAGTTCTATACCAGTTGCTGTGTTTATCTTCCACTCCTGGACAGAGTATGGAAAGGGCTAGGTAGCCTCCGAATCTCGTTCTCTTCTAGAGGCGACATATCCAATAAATGCACTCCCAGTCTATCTCTGGTTGGGGTTTTGCCATGTTTTAGAGATATCCCCGAAACCTGATATTACAATATCTCACATATTTTGGGATGTAGATCACCTCTGAGTGCAATGAATAGCACTTTGAATATCAAAATGCAATTCATATTGATATTGTTTTACTGCCAACTCTCCTAAACATTGTTACAATGACAACATCTCTTTCCAATCTTCTGTGGAAACTATGTGTCTCTCTTGTGGAGGGTCACTACCTTCAAAAATCTATGCATCCAACATAGTATTGCATCTGCAAAAGTATATAAATAACCAGTGGTGAACTTTCAAGTATCCACATCGCTAGCCATGTTTTCATCTGTGTAACCCTCAAGAACAACAATATTATTACCAGAACATTACAAATAAATACTTGTACACTTGAGATACCTCAAAATCCACTCTATTGCTTGCCCATGTTGTTTGTTTAGATTTTCGGGGAACCTACTCACTACTCATGTTGAATGTGAAATATCTTGATGGATACATACCATGACATAGATGAAGCTACAAATTTTTGAAACATAAGGGATTCTACTCATTTACTCCTTATTCCTGTCATCATAAGGGTGCAAATCAATACTAAGTTTGAGGTGTGATGCTAAGTTTGTTCCAACTCGTTTGGTATTCTTGATATCAAACTTTTCTAACACCTTTTCAATATATTTTTCTTGTGAGAACCATTTTTTTTTTCTTTTCGTAACTTATACTCCTCATGCCCAATATTTTTTGTGTTGGACCCAAATATTTCATTTCAAAATAATTTCAAAAATATTTATTCAACATATTAATCATATTCTTAGCATGTCCAATAACAAACATATCATCCACATACAACAATAGTAAAATATACCTTTCTTGGTCATAAGTGTTGATGTAGACACAATTATCAACCTCGAGTATTTTGAAGCCATGCTCCATGATAAATGAATCAATTTTCTTTTACCACTGGCGAGGTGTTTTTTCAACCCATTAAGGCTCTTCTTCCACCTACACACAATATTATCTTTACCTCTAATCCTTCTAGATGATCCATATAAATTTCCTCCAATTCTTCATAAAGGAAAGTTGTATTCACATTTAATTGCTCACATTACAAGTTTAAAGCAGTAGCAAGACCAAGGATAACTCTTATGGATGACATTTTATCAACAAGTGATTTTTTTTTTGTAAATTCAACACCTTCCTTTTCTACAAATCCCTTGACCTCCAACCATGCTTAATTTGTATATTTCCTTCTTCTCCTCACCCTCATGCTTAATCTTGTATACCCATTTTTTTGTATGATATTTCTTGCTTTTGGAAGATTCACTAATTCCCAAGTTTTAGTTTCCAACAAAGGTCAGTTTCTTCCTCCACTGCTTCCTTTAACGTTTTTCTAGTTTCCACTTCACAAGATTCCTGAATGAAATGAGGTTTATCTTCATTAGGTAGAAAAAATACAATTTGAGAGTGGATAACTTTGTAAAGTCTTATGAGTCACAATATACCTAGAAATAAGCTGTGGTGGTCTGATTTCCACTTAAATCTCTTGTAATACCTAGAGAAATTTTTCTTCTTCTTCTTTTCCATCATTTTATTGAGTTTGCTAGATAGATTATTCCAATGGTGGGATATTATGTTGTTGTTACATAAACTTGTTAACAATTTAATTGACTTCCATTTCACCTACATGCCTTTTATACATCTTGAATTCATTAAATATTACATCCCTTCTTACAATAATTTTGTGATTAACTAGATCCCTTAGATGATAACCAAACTCATCATCTGCATATCCCAGAAAAACACATTTCCTTGATTCATCTTCTAATTTCCTTCTATGCTCTTTAGGGACATGCATAATTCCTTCACATTAAAAAAAAACTAGGTGAGAAGAATTTACCTTTTTATTGGTCCAAACTTATTCACGAATACAACTATCTAAGACTATATAAGGTGAGTGATTGATGAGATAACAAGTTTTCCTTATGTCTTCTTCCCAGGAATTATTTTCCTATCCAAAGTTTGGCAACACAATCCTCACCTTCTCCATAGTAGTTTGATTCATCATTTCCGCATTACCATTTTTTTGGTGAGTACCACACACATTCTTCTCATGTTTAATGCCAAAATATTACAGTAATTCTTGAATGCATTGGAGCAATATTCTCCAACATTATTTTTCATCAAACATTTC
This sequence comes from Pinus albicaulis, assembly GCA_034641835.2. Lineage (NCBI taxonomy): Eukaryota > Viridiplantae > Streptophyta > Pinopsida > Pinales > Pinaceae > Pinus > Pinus albicaulis. Next base: position 331,581,265 of record CM076575.1, on the reverse strand, counting down.
AACAATTAATTAGTATCCTTTTCAACAAAATGGCATGAAATTGCTGAAATATTTCAAATACCTCACCTTTAATTTTCATAGGGTAGGCCCAAACCTTATGCATCATCTATGAATGTGACAAAATATGAGGTTCCTCCTAAAGACTTAATATTCAACGACCCAAACACATCAAAGTTCATGAATTCTAAAAAACTTGTTTTTATCTAATAACCATCTCTCATAATAGAGACTCTTATTTTCCTACAAAAAATACACTTTTCACAAGGTCAAGCTCATAGGATTTCAAATTGGGATGTAGGTTTTTACCAATAAGAAACTATAGACCCTTTTCACTCATGTGGCCCAAGTTCTTATGCAATAACTCCATTGAGTTTTCTTCTTTTGCAATAAAATTTGCATGTGATATATTTGTTGTTTCCCTCATTGTATATAACATTTTTGTCTTGAATCTTATAGAAAACACCAATGACCTTTTACTGATTTTCTAGCCACTTTTCGCCACAGGTTGTGGAGCAACTTTCATCATCGAAAAGTCCTGTTGAGATCAAACATGTATGCATTTCTGCGACATGCCTAACCTATTTATGCAAGATACAATATCCATCATTTGTTTCGATTCAAACATCTCCCAATCTAGGAATATTGAAAAATTGATTACCTAAATGTACTTTACCCTCATCAACTTCTTTATATGTAAAAAAATTATTTATGCATGGGGTCACATGGTGTTATGCCCTACAGTGAAGTAGCCAATAAATTCCATTTCTACAAGTATATGAGCATGCTTCTTCTACTAAAACAATTAATAAAACATCACTTTCAGAAGCTACAACACTGGTCTCATCTTCATTTTTGTTTCTTGGTTTTTTATTTCTCTTGATTTATTTTTGTTCCTTTTGTTTCTTCTAAAATAATTAGTCATTTTTCTTGTCTCCTACTCTTCCATGGTGAAAAGAAGTAAGTCTTCATATTCTTGATTTGGATATGCCTCTTGACTTTGAACACCCATGTATGTTGCACTCAATTTTCCTTCCATGATCAGGTAAGGCTAGCCCTTGTCCTCCATAGTTTTCCACAAATTATTTGCGAAGCAACTCCTTGTTCATTAAACTACTACTAATGTCATCAAACTTTAGGGTTCCTACTATTGCTAAAGTGTTTAGAGCTACTATCAAATTCTCCCAGCAATCGAGCATAAAGAATAATAATAAGATGGCTCTAATCTCATTATCCAAAATATTTTTGACAGAGGAAATTTGACTTGTAGTTATATTTAACTCGATCAAATGTTCCACCACTTAAGCACCTTCCTTCATCTTCAGATTGTTCAACTTATTCATCAAGAAGACTTTGTTCAACTTCTTCATCAAGAACACTTTGGTCAATGCCGTGTTTTTCTCATACAGATTATGCAGTTTTTTCCATAGCACTTATGTTGTCTTCTCTCCAATGATATTAAAATATATGTTATATTCCAAACATTGACAAATTGTGGAGACAAAATTTTGTGGAGCTTATTCTTTTCTTCATGTGTCATGGATGAAGGCTTCTTTTGCACTCACTCAATTGACAAATACTGATCCTTTATAATGAGTATGTTCTCCATTATGGCTTCCATAGGGTAAAATTAACCTAGTTTAATTTCTCCATATCACTTAATGTCATTATCTCTATGCTCATAACTCTCTCCAACAATAACTTAGCTTACACAAAAAAATAAAAATAAGAACAACCTCATTATATTACCAATTAATAATAATAATAATAATAAATTCCACTCATTAAAACAAAAATAAACCTAAAAATTTAACTAGAACACTAAAATTAAGTGCAAATCCCATTTTTTTTTTTTAAAAACACCTTTTATTATAACCATGAAAATAATATTACATATCTTTACACTAAATAAATTAATTAAATGCAAACCAAAAACCAAAACAAAACAAAAACATTTTTTATTATAACAATGAAAATAGTATTATATTTCACCTCACTCTTAACAATTTTCCTAATCTTTTAACTTATCCAAACTATTATAATTTTGAAACACTTCTCATAAATCTATGTAAACGCTGCCAAGAAATCCCATAAATTGAATTCAATGAATAAATATTATCATCGCTGTCATATATCATAAGTAAATGTTCACCATCATCATTATTATCATATACCACCTATTAGATCCGATTTTCATAGTGTTTTATTTTTTCTTTTCAGTTTGTTTCCATAGCTGCTTCATACCTCCGTTGTTGAAATATATATTTTTATCACGGAACTGACGACACGGTTTTCCCGCTGACAGAAAGTGTAATGGAAGGCAAAATACTGAAGAGAATCTCAACACCGCGTATTCCTAATCCACTACAGTGTTAGTTCAGAAGCTCCTTTTAATGAATCTCCAACTCTATGAGATTCATATTTCAGAAAATCATATTTCAGAAAATCATATGAGCCCGTTTAACTAATTGTTAAGTGCGCCGATTCAAATCACCAAGAGGTGTATACCACAACTTTATTGAGAAGGTGGTGACTGATCTCTGTTTATTTTTGCACCCAGCCTACAGTCATGTTAAGCAGATAGATCGTTAAAGAAGAAGCAGGGGACATACCAACCAAACGGTTCAGTTTTACAAAACGAATTAACCAATCTGTTTAAAAATTGAGAAAACTTCCAACATATCAGTAATTTAAATTATAAGATTAAACATTTTTTATATATTTTTAATATGTAGCAGTCTAATCCGTTGATTTGTTTATAGGTTAAGGGAGTATAATATGTATATTTTATCAATTTTAACAATTAAATAACTGTGTTATGTAGATCTCTTATTCTACACATTTAAATTTTATGTATTAATTTAATGTTTGACTTCACTATGATCTTAAATTATTAGTATTATAATATATCTACATGCAGTATTAAGATTAAGATTATAATATATGTACTTGCAGTATTAGAATCATAGTTTAACTGGTTATAGTTTTTTTTCTGGCAAGATTTATTTTCCTACTTACCCAAGTTCAATTCCAAGAGATAGATTTGGCAGTTTGTCATAAAACTCTATAATTTAGATGATGTGGTTCTAACTTAGATTACAAAATCTCTAAATAATAGATTTTATTTCTCTCTATATATATAAATTTTGTTTGGTTACAAGTTAACATTGGTTAATAATCCAAGAATTACAAGTATTTGGTAGAAAGCCTCCTCATAGTTCCAAATGGGGTGGTTTACATTGATTTCCTCCAATAACAATGATGAGTCAACATGTATTTGGACTAATTCCACAATTTATTTGACAACTCAGTTAGGAAAAATATAAAAAAAATACACATTTAAATTTGAACTTTAAATAAAAATATAATATTAATAATGAATTCATATATTTTTTATTTATAGTGTGGATTAGAATTTTACTATATTTTAATGTAGTTACTTTTAATGCTGAGTTTTGGAGTTTCTGGTTTTCAGGTTATTGAGATGAAATCTAGATTTGAGTTATTTAAACTAATTATTTGACTACATATATAGATTTAATTTAACAACTTATAAAACTCCTAAAACACTTAGATAGTACAGATTTTACCAATCAAACTTGTAATTTCAACAAATTTCTAATATTTTTTTAAGAAATTAATTAAAAAAACTTTTCAAAAAATCACATTAGAAACAACTCCTATTTTAACACAATCCATATCATCAAAATTTAAAACAAAAATGAATGGCACACTAGGTCAGACCAGACGAGGAAAACAGTAATGCAGAGAATATTTGAAAGGTTGAGAAAATCGCTAAATGGCTTACCTGCTGTAGAAATGGAGGCACGTGGCGTCGTCCATCGAAATAGACAAAACAACTGGCTAATCGTTTTGTGCGGGGTCATCCTCGTTGCATTTATTTCTCGATGCATCTTGCATTGCATTCCGCATTCCAGCTTTTAGAATTTTTCAAAACGGTTAATATATTATTTTTTAACCTACTTGTTTTTAATTAGATTTTTTTGAAAAGTTTTCTGATTTATTTTTAGGGTTTAATTTCTATAAAATTTGGTAGGAATTGGTTGAAATCACAAATTTAATAAATAAAATCTGCATAATTGAAGTGTCCTAAGGCTTTTTATGGTGTTGAATCCATATATGTAATAAAAAATAAAGTTTAAATAACACAAATCAAAATTCCACCTCAAATGTGATGCAGGAGCATCCACCGAAGAGCCACAACCAAAAGTTGGCTACTTTCTTCTTGGCAAAAATTGAACTTTATTTACTTTTATTTTATGTTTTTATTTTGTTTTAAAAAAAGGAGTCAAAAGCCTATTAACACAGCTATTGTAATTTTAGAATTAAAAAAAATAGTTAAGGCACGTTGCTGCAACAAATACATATGGCAGATCGGGGGGCATGGTGGTTATGTGGAATCATGCCCACGCATCTTTTAGAGCATTCAGTTTTATTGGTGGGATATTGCTGTCAGGAAGACTCAGAGGTATGGACTGCACTTTCAACCTGATCAATTTATATGCGCCTTATGCAAATAGGAAGGCTTTCTGGGACATGCTGCTCGTGTCGGGTATCTTTACTCTCCCAAATCTTATTATTTTGGGGGACTTCAATTCTACTCTCAATGCTGATGAAGTTTGGGGCAATAAGGCTCGCTTGGACCCCTTGGCTGGCTATCTGAATGACATCTTCTTTTCACATGGACTGGTGGATATCAGGCCACACCCTCTGGTGCCTACTTGGACCAATAGAAGATCGGAGGATAACTTCATTGGGAAAAGGTTGGATAGAGTATTGGTTAAGGATTCAGTCATTGACATACTGGGTGGTCCGAGATCTTACATCATAGCATCTGACATATCCGACCATTTGCCCATTTCCCTCGCATGCACTAATCTACCTATGGATAAGGGCTGCCCTTTCAAGTTTAATAGAGTCTGGTTGGAGGATCAGGAATATACCAGAATGGTGGAGGGTATATGGAAAGAGGAATGCGTGCCTATGGCTGATGGGATATGGGATTCCTTTTGTCTTAGACTTCAGAAAACAAAGGCTATGACTAAGAAATGGGAATGGGAGAAGAAGAAGAAGTTAAGGGCAGAATTCAGATGGATTGAAGTCGAAATGGAGAAGAACATAAATTCTTTTCTCTCTATACATCCTGATGAACATACTCTGGAGTGTTTGAGAAGCCTGGGGGTTAGGAAAAGAGAAATCCTGCGGATTGAAGAGATCACATGGAGGTTAAAGAGCAGGGCTCTCTGGCTCGCCGAGGGGGACCGTAATACCAAGTTTTTCCATAGATGTGCCAATGAGAGGAGAAGTAGGAACGCCATCTGGCGTATCAAAAAATCGGATGGATCTTATGTGCATACCAGCCAGGAGATTCATAACGAGGCACTGCTATATTTTGCCTCTTTCTATACAAAACAGTCTGATATAAATATGGAAAATCAGGTATGGCTGCTCGATCACATCCCCCGATTTTTTGATAATGATGCTATTGCCTTATTGGATAAAGCGATCTCTGGGAATGAAGTTATTAAGGTCCTCAAAACATTTGCAAGGGATAAATGTCCGGGGCCGGATGGTTGGCCCGCGGAATTTTATGTCCACTTCTTTGACTTGCTGGGGGAGGATTTGACAAGGGTGGTAGAGCAGATCCGTACTCAGGGTTACATTCCTCCCAGTCAAAACTCTACGTTCATTGCTCTTATTTCAAAGACGGATGACCCCCAAACTTTTGCGGATTTCAGACCTATTGCACTCTGTAATGTTCTCTATAAGATCACATCCAAAATTATTGCTGAGCGTATAAAGGACACTTTGTCTACTTATATTTCAAAGGAATAGTATGGCTTCCTCAAGGGGAGGTCCATTCATGATGCCACGACAATTGCTCAAGAAATATTACACTCAATGCATATGGAGAAGAGGGAGGCAGTCATGGTGAAGGTTGACATTTTCAAGGCTTATGATTCGATTGATTGGGCATATATGAGGATGGTTCTCATGAAAGTAGGGCTTCCTATTCGTATCATTCGGTGGATCATGGCTTGTATTTCCACTGTGAACTATGATGTTATTATAAATGGGGTTCCTACTACCTTTTTTGCTGTTGGTCAGGGTCTCAGACAAGGATGTGCGTTGTCCCCTCTGATCTTCATTTTAATCATGGATGGTCTCAGTTGTCTTCTTCGGAAGGCGGTCCAGCAGGGTAACATTATGGGCTTCTCTTTCTCTGATACTGTTGTTTGCACACACTCACTGTTTGTTGATGATCTGCTTCTTTTTGGTCATATCCACAGGGGTCATTGGAGCTATGTTCATCTTATTTTTAATCGCTTTGAGTCGGCTACTGGGCTGGCCATCAACAAGCACAAATCCTTTATCATTTATGAGCATGGTGATCTTAGGGAATTGGCTCTCATTGCTGACGTTCTGGACATGGAATTGAGAGAAGCCTCTCTGGGCTTCCTTTATTTAGGTTTCAATATCAAACCATGCGGTTATAAGATAAGGGACTGGATGTGGCTCATTGATAAGTTTAGGAGAAAAATGTTCAAGTGGACGCACAGGTGGTTGTCTATGGGGGGTAGACTCATTATGATACAAGCTGTTCTAGCCCAGATGATGGTTTATTGGGGTCACCTGTATTACTTGCCAGATGGTATTATCAGACTTATTAATTCCATTATTGCTAAATTCCTATGGGGCGGGGCGCAGATGCCACATAAAATTCACCTATGCAAACTACAGAAGCTGTGAAGACCAAACGACCACGATGGATGGGGTATTCTAGATATGAGGAATTTCAACATCGCTCTGCTAATCAAATTGTTTTGGAGAGCTCTGGGCAGTGATGGCATCTGGAATGAGGTTATCAGATGCAAGTATATTGGGGGTGACATTTATCATCAGATTCTCTCCACTCAGTTTACACATCCACGTTGTATATCAGTCATATGGGGCAGTTTCAAAAAGGTTAGCAGGCATATGGTGGACAAGGTTGCCTGGCTTTTCCGAGACAGTAGACGTATTCCTATTTCTCATTTTAGGATTATTGGTTTTCCTCCACAACACGGGCCATCTCCACAACTTTCTCACAGGCTTGCACACAGCGGCATATTATATCTCTCACAGGCTATATTCGAATGGTCTTGTGGTGCTCCTATCTTTAAATCGGCTGATCAACTGGGTTTAAGAGCTCTCGAGAGTGATGAATGGATGGTTTTTACGGACAGGCTTCGGGCAGCGGGACTGTGCGGGGACTCCGGAGGTGATAAAATTGTGTGGGACGGCCCCACCAAGAATGGACATCCGCTGGTCAAAGACATATACAGGAATATTAATTTGGATTCATACTTGGATCAGATTAGTAGATCTTTCTACAGATTTTGGCGGAGGAATATTCCCACGAAGATCATCCTCTTTGGCTGGTTAGTGTGGAAGGACAAGGTCCTGACTGGAATGAATTTGATTAAGAGGGGATTTCATGGCCCTTTCAGATGCCATATATGCTTATCGGATTTGGAAACCACTGCACATTTTTTCTTTAGTTGTCCAGTTATTAACAATTTATGGAGACTCTTTTCTGTACATTTCATGGGCCCCTCATCGTCCCTGGTTGATTTCATATCTGTGGTGTCGGATTGGGAAAAATTAAAAGGGAAATACAGATCTCTCCCTTTCTTCTTTTTATGGGAGGTTTGGCTGGGTAGAAATAAAATGATCTTCGAAAACACACCCTTTAAGATCCCATATATTTTCTCTGCCATTTAAAATTGGATGGAAGTTGGTCCTTCGATGCCAAAGCCTATAATGGATTGTTCCCTTCGAATTAGGCCACATCAGGTGGCCATCCCAGCAGTCTATTTTTATGGTGCATGCATGAATGGGGTTATGGGATGCGGCACTTGGATTAAGATATCTCAAAGGGAAAGGGTCCATATTCATTTTAATGCAGGGAATGGTACCAACAACAAAGCGGAAATCATAGCTCTTTGGGGAGGCCTGCATTTTGCCATTTACTTACAGCTCAAAGATATTCATGTTTATGGCGATTCAAGGATTGCTATTGGATGGATCACTAACCCATTGGCTATCATCCCATCTGGACTACAAGGCTGGGTTTCTCGTGCTCGGCGGTTATGGTCTATGCTCAACAAGCTTCCTATCAGTCACATTTACAGGGACAACAACACAAGGGCAGATGGATTATCAAAGATGGGTTTAAACACTGACTTTGGTATTACGCAGGTTCAGCTCTTTCAAGATGGAGCCACTTTTTAGCAAACTGATATAGCCATTCCATGAAGCTGCTACGTTTGTGAATTTTTGGTTTTTTGTTTATCAATTGCAGGGTGATGATATCAATTGCAGGTATATTTTCTCCCACCCTATCAGGCGATCATGATTATTTTTGTTTCGGTCTCTCTTCTACAGGCGAGCGTGTTACATTTCTGTGGCTGGCTATGGGTAAATGGTTCTTTATCAGGCGAGCGTGCTTTTTCTCAAGCGAGCCGGTCTTTTTTGGATAGGGACTACAATACTTCTGCTAATATCACTTCTTCTGGATATGTCCCTCCTTTCATTTAACTCTACATTCAGATTGGTCTCTTCTTGTTCCATTTCACTTGCCACATCTGGATTGATGTCTTCTCATCCATGTGTCTTATTATGTCATTGGCACATACATTGGTCTCTCTTTTTGGTTTATATCTTTTGTTAATCTGACCTATCATATCCTATTTCATCCTACTGCTCGCTTTTTTAGCTGAGCATTTGATATGAACGCCTTTCGTTCTATTGGGGTGGCCTTTCCATTGGTTGCTATGGTTGCTATTCTCGCTGTAATTTACATGCTGGAGATATATCTGATCATGTACTGTTTTATATAATATATATAACAACATTTTTTTCTTCTGAAAAAAGATTAGTTTTAATAGACAGTTGGAAACTGAATGGAATTTTCTCAATTATAAGAGGGATTCAAAAAAGGTATGAATCTACCGAAACCGGACCAAAAGAGTGTTTGCCATCAGTAGAGAGAAAAAGAGTATTATGAAAGTGACTCTGTGTGTGAAAAAATAAAGAAAGTTTTATTGGACTTCTTATTTAAACAACAGTTGCTTGTGTGCATTTTAAATGTCACTGAATATTGAAATGTGTTGAAGGTCTTTCCATATCAAAAAAACATAAATTGCATGAACCAGAAAAAATATACAAGAAAGACAATGCCATACGCTGGAGACAAAGAAGTGTAGGTATATCTAAAGTCTCCCAATGAAATTTGTAATCAAATAAGCCTTATTTCAAGAGTCTGTAATTTAAATTAGCAAATTGAACAAGCAACATTGTGATAGTTTCCATAAATTAAAGATAGTACCAAGATTGAACCTGTAAGGGTGTTCAAAATAAATCTATACAATAGTTAGGGTTTTATACCATGTTCGGAAAAGCTCAAGCATATTAACAACATGGCAAGGATGCTCATCAAAAGTTACAGAAGACAGTGAAAAAGACCCTCGAAAATTCCATTCTATAGCAACTACAAATTTTCGAAAATCCCTTTGAGGGTTTACATTATTCCTTGACGACTAAGAAAATAAAACACAGTGCACATAGGAAGGGTCCTACCATGTTTCACGAGGGAGTTTCCGGACCACAACGACAATAGAATACAGCCTAGGCCAGCACCTGCAACCACATGAAAACACACAGAAGTTTTAGAAGGCAGCAAATGACAAAAAAAAAATGTGACGGCAAATTGAGAAGTTGTGTGAGGGACTAGCTTACGTGAAGAGCTGAGGACCAGTGGCAAGGTAGAATGACCGCAAAAGGGAAGTGACATTTCTGAAAACCACTGAATAAATTTGCAAGGGAACGAAGAAGTTCAAGAATAGAAACCAAAACAAAAACTTACCTCATGTTTTTGAGGTCGAGCTGCCCTAGAGAAGAAGCCAACACCTGTTGGTTGCATTAAGAGTAGTTTCAAATTTCTAAAAATGGAAAACAAGAACTGAGAAAGAACAAACAAAAATACAAATCTCAGCAATTACCAAAAGGATCGACGCATACAGTTAATGGTTGCACCAATTTGGAGGTGGTCATAGCAGATTTATAAGCCCCCCTCATATTCGCAGAGGATTGTGTAGGTTTGCTGGTGGCCGTAGGGTGGAAACCCTCTCCCAGTTTTCCCTCTCCAACTAACGCTTGTGACAAAGAAATGAGATGAGGGTTAAACCCTAAGTTTTTAATGTTTAAACGTGAGGATTTAATCCCCTGGTCCGGGCCCATGATCGTATGGGCTAAGCACATTGTAAAGGACCAAATTCAAATCAATTTTATTGTTCAATAAAATCTCTTATTAAAAGGTGTTGATTATACTTTTAAAAGTTTCAAATTTAGTTCACTTACCTCGTGGCCCTACCAATTGTGGTATCATAGCAAAATCTTTCTTCCTAAGTGGAGATGGAAGTAGGAAGAAGAGGTCGGGGAAGAGGTGCAAGGGGAGCAGTAGATGAAGGACTTCATGAAGAAATTAGAATGTTTTCAGCATGTTTGGCAACAGGGGAAGTAGGAAGGCATAGGGATCCTGAAGGTGGGCATGACAGTGAAGGTGCGACAATGACAATGACAGATGGGTCTGAGGATAAGACACCAGAAATCAAACTGTTGAATTCAGTTTTGATGGCTAGCAGCAAGCCAAGACCATAACTCTCTAACTATGATGGAAGTTTGTCGAAAGAAGCATTGTTGGACTAGATAAGTGAGTTATATAAATACTTCGAGTATGAGGAAGTTAGTGAGGATAGGAAAATTAGGTTTTTTGTCACTAAGTTGAAAGGACACGTAGCACTGTGGTGGGACATTGTGTAGGCAGAAAGGAGGAGACTAAACAAGCCTTTGATAAAGAGACGAGACAAGATGATTGCAAAGATGAAAAGCAAGTTCCGAACTAAATATTACCAAATTTTCCTTTACAAACAAGTGCGGAATCTGAGACATAGAACGATGACTATAAAGGAGTACACGGAGGAGTTCTATAAAGTGAACTTGAGGGTTCGGTATGTCGAAGATACCCCTGAGAAGACAACAATTTTTTTGAATGGTCTACGGATGGAAATCTAAGATGAGATGAGTATTATTTCACCTAAATCTATAGAGGACGAATATCAATGTGCTTTGAAGGCAGAATAAAATATTACCAAGAAGCAGAATGCAAAGGGAGGACGTGATTCTCGCATAGGAAGGGAACAATCCTTTGGAAGAGGTAAAAATGCTAGCATTAGTGAAGAAGTTAGCAGTTAAAATACTTTGTGATAGACTGAGAGATAAGGTAGCACCATAGGAGAAAGGTCATACCAGCAAAGAAGAGGTAATGGAAGAGGTAGAGGAAATGCCTACTAGTGTTACCAGTGTCACAAGTCGGGGCACAATTCTTTTGAATGTACTGAAGGTGAGCACGCTGGACAGTTGGTAGCATATATTTCTCAACCAAATGTAGCAGAGGCACTGCCATAGGAGGAGGAGAATATGCCTGAAATAGGTGAGGCCTTAGTGTTGAACAAGGTTTTACTGAAACGAGACAAGGAAGTGACTGAAATAACACAACAGAAAGAATTGTTCTGGATGGTATGCAAGTCTCATGGGAAATTTTACAAACTAATTATAGATAGTGGGAATAATAATAAACTAGTAGCCACTGATATTGTAGAAAAAATGGGCATGAATAAGTTAAAGCACTCGACTCCATATAAGGTGTCTTGGCTACAAAAGGGGCACCAACTATTGGTTGATGAGCAGTGTGAGGTGGATTTTCATATTGGCAAGTACAAGGTATGAGTGACTTGTGATGTTATGCCTATGGATGTGTGCCATATTTTGCTAGGCAGACCATGGAAATATGACAGGAAAGTTTTCAATGACAGGGAGAAAAATTGTTACAAGTTTGTGAAGGATGGAATAAAGCACATGCTTATTGCGATGAAGAAGGAAAATGTTGTAGAAACCAGTAGAAAAAAATCACTGCTGATAAGCGAAAAGGAGTTTCTATGAGAGGTTGAGAAAAATGAATTAAACTATGCAGTTATATGGAGACCAAGGGTGGTATGACTGCATACTGAAATTACTAAGTTTCCTGTGGTCATACAGGACATGTTATAGGAATTCAATGGCATAGTGGTAGATGACCTGACAGATAAGTTGCCACCAAAGCGGAGCATCAACCACAATATTGATTTTATACCGAGAGCCAGCTTTCCGAACAAATTTGCGTACCTGATGAGTCCAAAGTATAATCCGGAGATTAGAAAACAAGTATAGGAGTTGTTGGACAAAGGGTTAATTCAGGATAATTTGAGCTCTTGTGTTTTTCCCACTATTTTAGTTCCCAAGAAAGGAGGTGAATGGAAGACGTGCACCGATTCCAAGACAATAAATACGATCACCATCAAGTATGGGTTTCCTTTACCTCAGATGGACGATATGATGGATTTCCTGAGTGGAGCAGCGTACTTTTCAAAAATAGATCCGAAAAGCGACTATCACGAGATCCAAATTAGAGAAGGTGATGAGTGGAAGACAACATTCAAGACTAATGAAGGCTTGTATGAATGACTTGTCATGCCTTTTTCACTGAGAAATGCTCCCAGAACGTTCATGTGTTTGATGAATGAGATTTTGAAATAATTCATTGGAAAATTTGTGATAATATATCTAGATGATATACTCATATTTAGCTAGACCAAGGAGGAACATTTTCGATGTGTCAGGTATGTGCTGGAAAAGTTGCAGCAAAATAAATGGTTGATAAGCCTTAAAAAATGTTCTTTTTTTAAGAAAGAGTTGATTTATTTAGCCTTTGTAATCTCTGAGAATGAATTGAAGATTGACGCAGAGAATATTGCATCCATAGTAAGCTAGCCATCTCCCAACAACCTATTTGAGGTACGAATCTTTCATGGACTCGCAAGTGTTTAGCAAAATTTTATTAAGAATTTCAGTGGCATTTTTGCATCTATGGTAGATACCATAAACAAGGAAAATCATCCTTTTCGTTGGACAGAATCGGCTAAAAGGATTTTACATCTTTAGAAGAAGAAGATCACTGAAAAACCAATCCTAAAACTTCCAGACTTCAACAAAATTTTCCTAGTTCATTGTGATGCCAGTTAGACAACCATTGGTGTAGTTCTTAGCCAACAAGATAAGTTAGTAGCATACTTCAGTGAGAAGTTAAATGAGAGAAGGTAAATGTATAAACCATATGACAAGGAGTTTTATGCGGTCATCCAAGCATTGGAGACATTATTTGTTAGCTAATGAATTTGTCTTGTTTTCAGACAATTCAGCATTGCAATATATTATGAAGTAGCACAATATGAACCATAAGCATGTGAAGTGGTTGGATCACTTACAAAGATTTACATTTTTTTTAAAGCAAATTAGCGGTCATGCCAACAAGGTGGAAGATGCATTGAGTAGGAGAATTTTATTACTACGGGAAAGAAAAGTACAAATATTGGGATTTGAGCATCTTAAGAACTTGTACGAGATGGATGCATACTTTAAGGAAGCTTATGAAGCTTTCCAAAATCCATTGTTGAGAGATAATAACCCTTGGTTGGAATATAACATGCAGGAGGAGTTTTTGTTCAAGGGAGGACATTTGTGTGTTCCCGAGTGTTCCATGCAAGAGAACTTGATTCAGGAGAAGAAAAATGGAGGTTTGGTCGAGTGCTTTGGCATAGATAAGACCTTGGATAAGCTGAGCCACTTCTATTTTTGGCTAAGAATGAGAAGAGATGTGCAAAGGTTTGTCAGTAGGTGCAATATTTTTCAACATTCAAAGGGATGCAGCCAGAATGCAAGGTTGTATACACCTTTACCCATTCCAAGCAGACCATGGGACTCAGTCAATCTGGAGTTTGTCTTAGGTTTGCCTAGGATATAGAGAGGTTATGATTCCATCATGGTGGCAGTGAATTGTTTCACCAAGATGTCGCATTTCATACCATGCAGAAAGACAAGTGATGCCTCACATGTAGCACACTTGTTCTTTTCAAAGATAGTCAGATTATATGGCTTATCGAAATCCATCATCTTGGACAGGGATGTGAATTTCACAAGCCAATTCTAGTGAAAATTGTTGACGATGTTAGACACAAATCTAAAATTCAGTTTGGTTTATCACACACAATCCGATGGCAAAACTGATGTTGTAAACAAGAGTTTAGGAAATCTGCCAAGGAGCCTCATTGGTAAAAATTCTAGGCAGTGGGATCATGTACTTGCACAGGCAGAATTTGCCTACAATGAATCGCCCAACAGAAGCACATGCAAAAGGAATTTAAAAATCCTATATGGAAATCACCTACGTGGAATATTTGAATTGTGAGATATTGGACAGTTGGAGCGCAGGAGTGTTGATGGGGAAAATTTTGCAAATACAATCAACGATCTGCATGAGAAGGTCAAACAGAGACTGAAAGACAGTAGCCAAAAATACAAACATAAATCAGATCTAAAAAGACGAGAGGTCCAATTCAAGGTAGGGGACCTGGTACTACCACACTTACGCAAAGAGAGGTTTCATAAAGGGGAGTACAATAAACTGAAGATCAAAAAAATTGGGCCTTGCAAAAACCTTTGGAATTTTCCTACAAATGCTTATGAGTTGTAGTTGCCTCTAGGTGTAGTAATATTGCCCATTTTTAATGTGGTAAATTTGTAACAATATGTTGTTGTTCATGAGGAATACAGTTCAGAAAGACGAACACAAGATACCCAGAATGAGGAGTAACTATGGATTAAGCAGATGCCTTTGGCACAGCCTTTGGAGATTGAACAGGTTTTGGACACGCAGGTAGCCAGGAAGACATAAAAAAAAGAATACTTGCAGTATCTGGAAAAGTGGAAGAACTATCCTATGGACAACTGTTCTTGGTTGGATGCTGCAAATATTCAAAGTGTCAGGTACTCTATTGTAGAGCTCATTGACAGAAGCCATGAGTTTAATTCGCCCCGTGTTCCTGATGCAGGAGCATCCAACTGAAGAGCCATAGCCATAAGCTAGCTACTTTCTGTTGGGTAGAAATTGAACTTTATTTAGTTTTCTTTTATGTTTTTATTTTTTAATTTTTTGAAAAGGGATCAAAATCCAGTTAACACTACTATTGTAATTTTTGAATTAAAAAAATAGTTAGGGTAAAGTAGTTTTAATAGAGTGT
Organism: Pinus albicaulis; assembly: GCA_034641835.2. Taxonomy (NCBI): domain Eukaryota; kingdom Viridiplantae; phylum Streptophyta; class Pinopsida; order Pinales; family Pinaceae; genus Pinus; species Pinus albicaulis. The sequence goes on along the minus strand of CM076575.1, from coordinate 331,566,032 downwards.
TGGAAACTGAATGGAAGTTTCTCAATTATAGGAGGGATTCGGGAAAGGTATAAACCTATCCAAACCACACCAAAAGAGGGTCTGCCATCCGTACAGAGAAGGAGAGTATTATCAAAGTGAATTTGTGTGTGAACAAATAAGAAAGTGTTATTGGACTTCTCATTTAAAGAACAGTTACTTCTTTGAATTTTAAATTTGACTGAGTATTGAAATTTGTTGAAGGTCTTTCCCTATCAAACAACAGAAATTGTAGGACCCATAAAAAGTAGACAGGAAAAACAAAGCCATACACTAGAGACAAAGATGTGTAGGTATATCTAAAAGACATTAAAAACATGTTTTAATTTTGTTCATTTTTTTTTGCATTTAAAAGTCTCCAAACGAAATTCGTAATCAAATAAGCCTTATTTTAAGATTCTTTAATTTAAATTCGCAATTTGAAATGTAATAGTTTCCATAAATTAAAGGTAGTACAAATATTGAAATTGTAAGGGTTTTCAAAATCAATTATTACAATAATTAGGATTCTATACCTTCTTCGGAAATCTTGAAGTGTATTAATAGCACGGCAAGGATGCTAATCAAAAGTTATAGAAGACAATGAAAAATATGCTAGAAATTTCCATTCTATAGAAGCTACAAATTTTCGAAAATCCCTTTGAGGGTTTACGAAATTCGTAGCCGGCTAAGAAAAAAAAACACAGTGCACATCAAAAGGGTCCTACCCTGTTTCACCAGGGAGTTCTCGCACCACTGCAGTAGCAAAAGGCAGTGCAAGCCATCAAATGCAACCAGAAGCAAGAACAAATAAGTTTTAGAAGGCAAGAAATGCCAAATAGAAAAGAAAAAGTGAAGGAAAACTGAGAAGCAATGTGACAAACTGGCTTTCCTGAAGAGTCAAGGACCAGTATAGAGGCAAAACGACCCAAAAATGGAGTACCATTTCTGAAAACCACCAAATACATTACCTGTTGACCAAGATGCAAGAAGATTAGTAAGGGAACGAAAAAGTTAAAGAATAGAAACCATAACAAAAACTTACCTCATGTTTCCGAGTTCGAGCCTCCCTGGAGACGAAGCTAACACTTGTTGGTTGCATTAAGAGCAGTCCCAAATTTCCCAAAAATGGCAAACAAGAACTGAGAAAGAACAAACAGAAATAAAAAACCTCAGCAATTACCAAAAGGGTCAACGCATATAGTTGATGGTTGCACTAGTTTGCAGGTAGCCATATCACAGTTATAAGCCCCCTCATATTATCTGAGGATTGTACTGGTTTGCAGGTGGCGACAGGGTTGAAACCCTTACCCATTTTTGTAATATTCATAATTAGCGACAACTAATTGGAATATCCGACTTTGGATAGTTTTTCAGTCTATGGTTTTTAAATAAATAAAAAGTGAGTAAAGAGGGTCTAACTCACTTTAGTAGAATAACACATCCACCTAGTAGCACAACATTGTGACTCAAGGGGGGTCAAGGGGGCCAAACACCACGTAGAGGAGGGGGGCCTACGTGCACTCTAGAAGCGTCTGTGCAGATAAGAATGAGGATGTGGAGGAGAGAGAGGCTACGACGAGTTTTGGAGGGAAACCGATGTTATAAAAGATGGAGGAGCCACCTCATTTGGATCATTCTTGAGTTGACGATTTTGGAGTGAGACTTTTGTCTTCTTGAGCACGCTGGCTGTTTAGCCTGTCCGCAACACTGTTTAGTGCACCAAGTGTCTCCGTGCAGAGATCTCACCCTTAGCCCCGGAGGACTTTGAGTGCCTGCTCGAGCAAGTTTTGTTCTTCAGTATTTTGTGAGTTGTTTCATCATTTGGGTTTGTTGCGGAGCTGGAGCTTATATAGAATGTGTAGTCACTTGGAGAGAGGACGCTGTCCATTGTGGAGGAGCTTCAGATTGGAGTTTCTACAGGCGATTTCTCTGGGAGTTCGAGCAGAGGGTCAGCCTTTGCCCATCAGAGGTTTTTGGTGGAGTTTGTGGCAGTATATCAGTTGTTTCTATCCAACCACTGCGATGTACCTTGGAGGCCAGCGTAATTCACTAGGGAGGAAGTTTCTGGTGATTTCTAGGGTTGGCCATTATTGGAATGGTTTGTGGATCTCGTCGAGGTTGTCGATGAGAGGAGGTTTGCCCATTTTCAGCTTGTTTCAGCAGGGGGATCAGACCCTAATCTTCAGTCGATTCCAGCAGTAGAAGCTACACAGAATTATTCCAGCAGCTGGGATGCAATTCATAGAGCGGCCATTTCTTGTCTTTTCTGAGAGCGTTTTCTCACTTTCCTTGCACAATATTGCCTCTTGTACTTTATTACATTTCTCAGATTAATAAAATGGCTCAGCATTTTCTCTCTATGTTTTCTAGTTGAGTTTCCGTAGTTGCCGCAATTGCAATATTATCTTTCTATTATATGTTTGCTGCATTATTATTTTGAGTGCTCTAGTTCTATACCACTTGGTGTGTTTATCTTTCACTCCTAGACAGAGTCTATAAAGGGCCAGGTAGCCTCTGGATCTCGTCCTCTTAGAGGCGACATATCTGGTAAATGCCCTCCTAGTCCATCTCTGGTTGGAGTTTGCTGTGTTTTATAAATATCCCCGAAACGAGATATTACAGTGGTATCAGAGCATAGTTTTGGCCCAACTTATGGTCTATGACATCAGGAAAGAGACCCTACAGAGGTAGGAAGTTTAGAGACCGTGAGCATAGGTTGGAGGCCACCTACAAAGAGGAAGATTGTGCTCAGGTAGAAAACACAGATCAGGAGAGAGAGCCTGAGAAGGACTCAGAGGAGGTAGAGCTTGTAGTAGATTTGAAGCAAAAAGCGCCGATGGCAGATGAAATAGAGGCCAAACAGTTTGGTGAGGCACTCCTCAAGTCAGTGAAAGCCATAGCTCGACAGATTGAGGTGATGGGCGAGAGGTTCACAGCTGTGGAGGCTAGGGAGTGTGAGACTCCACCGGCTTTTGAGGTCAGAGAGGGATCAGGTGCATCCCATCATTTGCCGGAGCAGGGTGCTGCTCAGCGTGATACTCCTCAGCTGACGACTTCTTGTGCACCTACCCGCTCTACTATGCCCACTTTCTTGGGAGCTGATACAGGGGCAGAATCCTAGTAGGAGGCAGAGCCTGGGCACTTAGAGGAGTACTTTGCAGAGTATCAATTCTATGGGCAGGATTTTAGGGATGCTCTCACATTCAAAGATTTCGTGCAGATCCAGTGGGACAGTAGACCCCATGACCATCATAGAGGGCACCGACATTACCGTGATGGAGATTCTCACCATGCCTCTAGTAGATTTCATTTGCCTACATTTGATGGACCGTCAAACAGTTCGGCAAAGTCTTGGGTGGAGAAGATGCACATCTATTTCCAGCTTAACCAAATGTCGGAGATGGAGGCCATCAAGGTGACAACATTACATTTGGATGGTGAGGCCCAGGACTGGTGGTTCCATGGGATGGTGACACTCGGGCATTTCACAGTGACAATATATGCCGAGTTTACTAGGATATTGGTAGAGCGTTTTGACCAGAGGGATCTAGAATAGCATTTTGTTGAGCTGATGAAGCTCAGAAAGACAGGGAGCCCATATACATACATTGCAGACTTCTTGAGCGTTTTATTGATGGTGCCAGATCTATCTGCGACACGAATTTTTTATATGTTTGTAGAGGGATTGGAAGAGCCACTTCGAGGTCTAGTTAGATCCACTAGACCAGCTACACTCCAAGATGCTATCATTAGGACCAAGGATTTGCAGGATGCATTACCTAGGACACAGAAACCTTACCCCCAGAGACAGGGTTCCCATCCCAAGGGGAAGGATGTGAGGGTTCCACCTCCCAAGGGGAATCCAAGACAGCCATAGGTAGATTATGAGGCCAGGAGGGAGTGGAGGAAGAAGCTGCTGTGCTTCACTTGCCAGGAGCCATGGGCACTAGGGCATAGGTGTGCTGCTGGCAAAGCACACTTCATTGAGGTCTTCTCTGATGATATCAGGGAAAAGGATGAGGAGGATAATGAGGAGGCAAGAGATAGTCAGATGGCCCAGGATCAGTTTCCATCTCCACCTCCAGGGACAGGAGGTGCAGCTTTTGTATCCACTGGAGGGGCCCTTGCAGCTTTGCAAGGAGTTCCTAAGTATTTGACGCTACACGTACGTGGGACAGTACGTGGCCAACGAGTATCAGTCTTGGTTGATAGTGGGGAAACCCATAAATTCATTGATGCACAGATGGTCGAGCGGAGAGGTATACCAACCAAGAGTTTTTATGGGTTTTCAATCTTGGTCCCAAGAGCCCAGACGATGCAGTGTGCCCAGTATGTTCTAGAGTTAGCAGTGACAATGGGTACTTACACCATGACTGATCACTTTTTCGTGGTCAACATACCAGATACCAATGTGGTGCTGGGTGTTCAGTGGCTGATTACGCTAGGGAAGGTCACCACGGATTGGGAGGCCTTAGAGATGGAGTGGGATGACAAGAAGACTGGGAAGCATGAGAAGATCCGTAGGATGCATACTTACCCACCTCAGAAAGTTTCGGCACACTGGATGGAGGCAGACTTCCGGAAGGGAAAAATAGAGTGGGTGGTTGAGTTGCGAGCATCAGAGGTAGAGACCACCTGTCCAGCAATCCATCGAGAGATACAGGCTATCCTTGATAGGCATGAGGTAGTGTTTGGGGCTATACCACTAGGTCGACCGCCAGATAGAGGGTTTGACCATACCATCGAGCTGGAGCAGGGTATCCAGACGGTGATCACTACACCCTATAGGCATCCCAAAGCCTATCGGGATGAGATTGAGCGGGCCATCTAGGAGTTGTTGGCTCTTGGACACATCAAACCAAGCACAAGTCCGTTTGCTTGTTTTGTAGTGTTAGTGAAGAAGAAGGATGGCACTTTGAGGATGTGCATTGACAAAAGGGCCCTTAACAAGAAGACTCTAAAGAATAGGTACCCTATACCCAGGATTGATGAGCTGATGGATGAGTTGAGAGGAGCTAAGTTCTTCTCAAATATTGACTTGAGATTAGGGTACCATCAGATTCGTGTGAGGGAACAAGACATTCCCAAGACTGCCTTCAGGTGTCATTATGGGCACTTTGAGTTTTTGGTTATGCCTTTTGGGCTGACCAATGCACGAGCCACCTTTTAGTCTTGCATGAAACATATCTTCCACAGTCATCTGAAGAATTTTGTATTGGTTTTGTTTGATGACATACTCATATATAGCAAGACGTGGGAGGAGCATCTCCAGCATATAGAGACAGTGCTACACATCTTGGAAGAGCAACAGTTCTATGCTAAGCTCTCCAAATGTGAGTTTGGGATGATAGAGATGTCGTATTTGGGTCACATCATTCGAGTTGATGGAGTGAGGGTCCACAAGGAAAATATTAGAGCCATTAGAGAATCGTCGGAGCCAAAGAATGTGACGGAACTTCGAGGATTCATTGGAATATGTGCCTATTACAAGAAGTTCGTCAAAGGGTTCTCACAACTTGCTGCACCCCTTATAGATTTGACGAAGAAAGGGGCATTCAGTTGGACAAATACAGTGTAGCAAGCCTTTGATAGGCTCAAGGAGGTGATGAGTAGCTGCCCAGTGCTTGTGTTGTCGGATTTTACGCAGCCATTTGTCTTGGAGTGTGATGCATCGGGAGAGGGGATCGACGCAATATTGATGCAGGAGGGACACCCTATAGCTTTTGAGAGCCATAAGCTCCTTCCGCATGAGAGGTTGTACCCCATATATGACAAGGAGATGTTGGCCATCATGCATGCATTGGCCAAATTCCAGCAGTATCTAGTAGGGAACAGATTCAGGGTGAGAACTGACCACAACAGCCTTAGGTTCTTTTTGGAGTAGAAGCAGCTACAGGAGAGGCAGCAAAAGTGGATCAGTAAGATCCAAGCATATGACTTTGACATTGAGTATGTCAAGGGCAAGAATAATGTGGTAGCATATTCCCTTTCACATAGACCAGCCACGTTATCTCTTATGAGCTTCGATGCAGATTGGAGGGCTCAACTCTTAGTTGAGTACTCCAAGGACAAATTTGCATGTAAGGTGTTGGATGGACAGGTGGCGGATGACCGGTACAGGGTGGTCGATGAGGTCATCTATTATAGGGATAGGATATTCTTGACTGAGGGATCTCAGCTTAAGAAGAGGATACTCCAGGCATCACATGATTCTCCATTGGTAGGCCATCAGGGGTTTACCAAAACTTACAGGGCCGTTAGAGAGAGGTTCTCATGGAGGGGCCTCAAGGAGGACGTACTCTAGTACATCACAGAGTGCGATGTTTGTCAGAGGAATAAGGGTGAGATGAGCCATCCCACAGGACTGTTGCAACCTCTTCCCATTCCGGAGGGAAAATGGGAGAGCATATCGATTGACTTCATCACAGGGTTGCCCATGGTGCAAGGCAAGGATTGTATCTTTGTCTTCGTTGATCAACTGACAAAGTATGCGCACTTTTTCACCATATCCACACATTACACAGCAGCACAGGTGGCCGAGCTATTCTTCCGGGAGGTTTTCAGGTTGCATGGTCTTCCTAAGACCATCATTAGTGACAGGGACAGTCGCTTCATGGGAAGATTTTGGCAGGATCTTTTCTGGCTAGTGCGGACGAATTTGACACTAAGTACCAGTTACCACCCATAGACGGATGGATAGACAGAGATAGTTAACAAGTGGCTGGAGGGCTACTTGCGTAACTATGTCAGTGGGAAGCGGCAAGCGTGGTTGATATGGTTGCATTTGGGGAAGTACTGCTACAACTCGACACATCACATGTTGATTGGTATGTGATTGTTTTATGCTTTGTATGGGTACCATCCTTTATCATTTGCTAATGTGATGTTCGGTGCGAGTAATGCTCCTAGAGACAAGATGTGGATCCAAGAGAGTCAGGATATCCTCCGAGCTCTCAAGGAAAATATGGCTACAACCCAGAACCAGTAGAAGATGTATGCCGACAAAGGTTAGGTGGAGCGACAGTTTGAAGTAGGAGACTTGGTATACCTACGCTTACAGCCATACTGATAGTCATCGCCGAAGCATAAGGGAGCTGAGAAGCTCAAGCCTCATTTCTATGGGCCATACAGGGTGATACGCAGGATTGGGCAAGTTGCATATGAGTTGGAGCTGCCCCAAGGCGGCAAGATCCACAACATTTTCCATGTATCATTCCTGATGAAGATGCTGGGACAGCAGGTGATAGTGACAGAGGAGCTACCATCGACAGATGATGAGGGGCACTTGGTGTTGCAGTCAGAGCCCATTATTGATACCAGGGAGAGGCGGTTACAGAGTAGGACGGTCCGGGAATTCTTGGTGCGGTGGAAGAATTTACCGAATGAGGATGCCACTTGGGAGAGCGAGAAGATTTTGCAACATCCATCACTTCATTTGCTTGAGGGCAAGCAACATTTTGCCGGGGGGGGGGGAGGACTGTAATATTCCTAATTAGGGATAGCTAATTGGAATATCCGACTTTGTATAGTTTTGTCATCTATGATTTGTAAATAAATAAAAAGTGAGTAAAGAGGGTCTAACTCACTTTAGTAGAATAAGACATCTGCCTAATAGCACAACGTTGTGACTCAAGGGGGGTCAAGGGGGCCAAATACCACGTAGAGGAGGGGCGCCTACGTGCACTCTAGAAGCTTCTGCACAGATAAGGATGAGGATGTGGAGGAGAGAGATGCTACGACGGGTTTTGGAGGGAAACCAATGTTATAAAATATGGAGGAGCTTCCTCATTTGGATCATTTTTGAGTTGATGATTTTGGAGTAAGACTTTTGTCTTCTTCAGCATGCTCGCTGTTTAGCCTATCTACAGCACTGTTTAGTGCACCGAATTTCTCTATGCGGAAATCTCACCCTTAGTCCCGGGGGACTTTGAGTGCTTGCCCGGGCAAGGTTTGTTCTTCAGTATTTTGTGAGTTGTTTCATTTTTTGGGTTTGTTGCGGAGCTGGAGCTGATATATACTGCGCAGTCACTGGGAGAGAGGATGCAGTCCATTGTGGAGGAGCTTTGGATTGTGGTTTCTAAAGACAATTTTTCCGGGATTTCGAGCAGAGGGTCAGCGTTTGCCCGTCGGAGGTTTTTTGTGGAGTTTGTGGAAGTATTTCAGCTGTTTCTATCCAGCCACTACGTTGTACCTTGCAGGCCAGCGTAATTCATTGGGGAGGCAGTTTTTGGTGATTTCTGGGGTTTTCCATTCTTGGAATGGTTTTTGGATCTTGTCGGGGTTGTCAAGGAGAGGAGGTTTGCTCATTTTCAGCTTGTTCTCGCAAGGGAATCAGCCCCTAATCTTCAATCGATTCCAGCAGTAGCAGCTACATGACATTATTTGAGTAGCTGGGATGCAGTTCATAGAGCAGCCATTTCCTATCTTTTCTGAGAGTGTTTTCTCACTTTCCTTGCACGAGATTGCCTCTTGTACTTCATTACATTTCTCAGATTAATAAAATGGCTCAACATTTTCTCTCTATGTTTTTTGGTTGAGTTGCCGCAATTGTTGTATTCTCCTTCTATTATATGTCTGTTGCATTATTATTTTGAGCACTCTAGTTCTATACCACTTGGTGTGTTTATCTTTCACTCCTAGACAGAGTCTAGAAAGGGCCAGGTAGCCTTTGGATCTCGTCCTCTTAAAGGCGACATATCTGGTAAATTCCCTCCCATTCCATCTCTCGTTGGAGTTTGTCGTGTTTTAGAAATATCCCCGAAATGGGATATTACAATTTTTCACTCTCTAACAAACCCTCATGACAAAGAAATGAAATGAGGGATAAACCCTAAGTTTATGATGTTTAAACATATGGAGTTAAACCCCTATTCTGAGCCCATGATCATATGGGCTAAGCACATTGTAAAGGAGCATATTCGAAGGAAGTTTATTATTCAATAAAATTTCCTATTAAAAGGTGTTGATTATAGTTTTAAAAGTTTCGAATTTAATTCATTTACCTCGTGTCCCCACCAAAATGTTTCTACCAGTTTCCAGCCAGAAAATCCACTGAAAACTCCAAAAAATGAGATTAAAAACAACTTCTTTTCCATCTAGGCTACAATTATCTTCCTCCCAAAAACCTTATCTAATTTAGTATCTTCCTAGAGTTGGTGTAACCTGAAGGCTTTGGTATTCATCAAAAATGACTTTGTCACCCCATCATGTCTCTTTTTGAAACCAATTACATGTCGATAATTAAAGGCGTAGTTTTAGCTAATAGATAACACAAGATTTGTTTTTCTTGTTGGCTGTAATACACTTTTTTAATTTTTTTTGTTAGTATTTTGTGGGTAACAAGGTAATACAAGATTTGAGATATTTTTTAATTTAAAATGTACTTTTCAATTTTAAATTTATAACTCGATTCAACCCCTTCAAAAAATTGAGTCATTCAAACTTTATAAATTAAAAAAAATTAAAATTGTGATTTAAAAAAATATCCAAATAAAATTTAAAATAAATAAGAAAATGTAATTTACTTTCTAATTAGAATATATAAATAATTAAACATTAAAAGTAAAAGTTGATATAATATTTGATGTATACCATTGTTTCATTGCCCAAAAATCCACATCAAATACATAGTGACATACAATTTTTTTTTTGTCATTCAAAAAGATTCTATTAGATGATCAAAATATTACATAGGATTTGCAATAAAAGAAATGCTCTATTGGCTTTACTCCCACTGATTTTTTTTAGCTAGAAGAGATAAACAAAAACAAAAAGAAACATGCAAAAAGCTATAGAAGAGATAAACAAAAACAAAATGAAACATGCCAGAAACTATAGCTAGTCGAAGAGTCTTATTACCTCATCGGCATGGTGTTCCAAGTGGTCAATTATTCCTTCAATTCGATCTAGCCTTTATATTTTTCATCTTTGGCTCCTCCATATTAAATCCATTCTATATAGCATTACCCATTGATTGTGTTGTAAATCGTTCATGAAGGAAATCAATTCATTTCTATAATTTTTTTGTTATTTCCTTAATTCTGCGAGTAGCACTGTGGTATTATGTAACTATCTATCTAGAGACTCCAAAGAGGGAATTGGCCCATACTCCTAAACCACCTTGCCATCATATGCTCCATCAGGCCTGCCCCCCTACTTGGTTGTGCACCTTCCCTACCTGCCCGCATCTTTACATCTTTGCGGGGATCCCCACCGCACCTATCACAGCCACAACCCTATGAACCATCGAGCGGTGACCTTGAAACAAAGAGATAGCCCCATCCAAAATCCAACACTTCCCACAGAGACCCAGACTGACTCCCCATGACCTTAAAGGCCAAAAAAACCAAACAATGACACCAAGGGACAAAGGTCACCAAAAGCCACATTTTTCTACAAAACTAACAATATCCACCAAAATACAATAAGGGATGAAGGATGTAATTACTCCTGCCACCTAAACTCCAAACCACTTTGAAATAAAATCCCAAACAAAACAAACAAGCACCACACTAGTTATGTTAAGTCGCACATAGGCAAGGGGAAATAAAGGAGACTTTGACACTTACTAGGCCCCCAAAAAAGAGCGTCCCAACCCAATTGACCTTTGCAGCGAAGAAGCACCATGCACTCTCACCCCATTCCTCTTCTAGCCAGCCTCTAGGGAATTCTCCTCGCTGACCCTCGCTAGGATCCCAAACCCAGTACATCGACCCCTTGGGCACATAAAATCTACAAACCTTCTGCTGAATTCCTAATGCTACGTGTCATAACCAAAAAAAGGGGCATGCGTAGTCAAACGACATGTGCATACTTTGTTACAATTCCACCGCCCTCCAATGCTCCCATAACCAAGAAGATACATTGCCACAAGAAGACTCCCATCCTGCTTATATCTCCCGTCTATCTCTCTAAATCTATAGATGGATGGCTCGTTTTCCAGCACTTGTCTTTACTAGTGATCATTAATTATCATACCCTCTCATGGTATGCTCACGACTCTGCCTTCAATACTAATAAAATTTGGATTAGTCACCCTATCACGGCTATTTATATAGTTAATCTTACTACTTTTCTTTTATATATATAAGATAATGATAATTATATTAATAAATATATAATAACTATTGACCATAACATAATGATGAGAGATAAATAAGTATTATTGATTACAACCAAATGTTATTTTTATGTTATATGTTGATTATACTACTGTTCGAAATATAACTATTAATATATTAATATAATATTATGTAATAACATAATTTTATATTAATATATAATATATTATTAATATAATAATCTAAAATATATAAATATGCAATAATATCATTTTTATTATTTATATAACTATTAATAATCATAAATAGTTATCATTTAACAAGATACACCTAATAATTATTAATGTGGTTGATATATATCTATTGAATTTTATCAACCACATTAGTAAATGTAGTTGTGCTAATAATTAAACATTAAAAGTAAAATTAATTTAATATTTGATGGAACAAGTGAATATGAATGTTTCATTTCCCAAAAATCTATGTCAAATATGACACTGAACTAGTGAAATGTTGACCAACAACGGAAAAAAACAAAACTAATCCTGTAACATACAAATATTCATTGAATTTGAATATTCCTCTAATCCTATAATGGATTTAATTGAATATATATCAAACTATCATTATATTGGAAAACTTGCAATAAAAACTGGGTAAGAGACAAACCCTAAAGCACTTAGCTACAATAAAACCCGCTATAAAAATTTTCCTAGATCTCTTTAAGATGAGTTTCTTGATTTATTTTATCACTTTGTACACAATTAATGTTGAGTCCAAATCGAGAGGGAATTAAGAGAAACCTTTAGGAAGAGACGAAGTTTTCCTCCTCGGCTTTAGTCTATCTTTTCTCGGCGTAATAGGACAATTAAAAACGCTAGGTATCTTTTTCTCCTCAAAGTTTTCCGTTTTGCAACCATCGTGATCTCCCATAGTCAGTAGCTAGTTATCCATGGTAACTTCAACCATAACCTACAGATGACCATCCTTTTTTTTTCGTGAGTTCATGGCATATTGATTCTTCGATTAGGGTGGGTCATGACAATCTATTCCAATAATGAGAACACCGCCATCACAGACCTCCTTTTGCTAGTGTTTGATGGATCAATAGTTAGAGAAGTCATCTTCATTATTTCTAGTATAATATAAACTCCAATACCATTACGTTTATCTCACATGCCTAAATCGGATTCCCTTTATACATTTGAACAAAGAATTGAGAATATCCATCAAAGACTTCAAAGTCAAGTGAGTTGTTCCCGTCCATGATATTGTCAATATTATCATAATAAAGTTATTTTTACACGTGTGTGAGTGAAATGTAATAGTTTTATTATTACTATAATAAAAATATCTAATTCCTTTCCTTTTGATTTTTCTTCGAATGAGATTTTCAACATGAATTCAATGTCCCATTTAGGAGTTATACTGTTTTAGTTCATTTTTTTGGTGTCTTGTTTTGTTTAAACAATTGGTATTATATTTTCAAGTTCTTATTATTAATAGTGTACGCTACACCATCTTACCAATATGGAGCCTAATACGATAACTTATATGGAGATGTTCAATGGGGGCTAATTTCACTCTATGGAAATTATAAATGGATGATATATTTATTCTAAAATATTAGTACTTTCCAATTGAATGAGTGGTAAAGAAACCCCCAACGATGAGAGATGAAGCTTGGAAGTCATTAGGCAGAAAGGTCATTGCTACAATTTACTACAATTTAGGAGTACCTAGCAAAGAAACCATACTTTAATGTAGCACGTGGATAGACAACAAAAGCATTATGGAAGAAGCTACATGATTTGTATGAGAAAAGCATGACATCAATTAAATTATTCTTTATGAAGAATATATATAACCTCAAGCTAAAGGAGGGTGCTTCAATTGCAAATAATTTGAATGAATTTAATATAATTACCATTCACATTGCCTCTATTAAAATTGCTTTGGATGATGAAATAAAATTCATTCTACTTATGTGTTTAATGGAAAATGGCTCGTAGAATTTGATAGTAATGATGAACACTTCAATACCTATTGGGACCTTGAAGTTTGATGATATCAATGACAGTTTAATGAATGAGGAATTGAAATGCAAATCAATTGTTGAAAATTTGGGAAGAGAATCTATAGTCGTAGTTAATCATGGAAGGAAAATTGAGTGTAGAAAACAAGGGTGTTCAAAATCAAGAGGCAAATCAAAATAAATAACATAAAAACTTGTTTTCATTATGTAAAACCAAGAATAAGAAAAATGTTTGTTGGTTTTGGAAGAAGAAATAAAATGAACAAAAATAAATCAACACAAACCAAAATTCAAGCAACACAAATGAAGGTGAGACCATTGATGTGGCTTCTAAAAGAGATGTTTGGTTTATTATTCGTGTAGAATAGTTATGTTTATATACTTCTATTAGTAGCTTTGGCTCGGTACTCAACTCTACGAAATCTCACCTTGTGATCCCATGAAAAAATAATTTTCTTACATATGAAGTTGGTGATCATGGTAGAGTACGTTTAGTAAATAATCATTTTTGTGATATTGTTGGACTAGAAGATGTTTGAATCACGATAAATGATGGATAGGGTGTCTTGTTCAAATGAATTAGGCATGTCCCAAAGATGCATATGATTCTTATCTTTGCGGGATGATTGGATGATGAACACTTCTCCAAAACCTTTGCAAAAGGTTGATAGAAAATTAGTAAAGGGTCATTGGTCATGGCTAATCAATTTAAGATAGGAACCTTGTATACAATGAAAGAAACAAAAAAGATATTAGATGTAGTTATTGTTGCAAAATAAGGAAACTCAATATAGTTATGGAATAAGTTCTTGTGCCAGATGAGTGAAAAGGGATTAAAAGATTTTTCTGGTAAAAATTGTTATGCAACCAAATCAGAAAACATAAGAAGATATAGATCAAAGACTTGAAAATTAGCCTCTTTGAGGTGGAAACCTCATTTACATAACATAAATGAAAAATTATTGGATGACACAAATGAGAAGGCCTCCTTGGTATATATAGGTGCCTAAGGGGTCATAATATAATCAGAACCTACATAAAAATAATAATGTAAGGGAAAAACAATAACAATAGCGGGCTTCTATGGGGGGCACAATAATAACAATATCGAAGCTACACTAACAATAACAATAAAGTGGATACACTAGTATTATAGGGACATAACATGCCCCTCTGGTTAAAAAAAAGTGTTGTCCTCAATGCTTGGGTAGTTTTAGATTCTTCTATATAAAATTCTCATCGTCCCATGTCGAACGTTTAGTGGGTAAGTTCTTCCACTTGATGAGATACTCTGAAATTGATTGATTTCGTAGTTTTCAAGTTCTTGTTTCCTTGATTTTTTCTAGCTCCAATAAGATTTTTCCTTCTTCATCAAGTTCTAGGAATACTTTTGGAACTAGGAGCTTGTCACCGATAACCTTATTTAAGCCATAAACATGGAAAATTGGATGTACTTGTGAATATGCATATAACTCCAATTTGAGTGCCATGGTACCAATATTTTGCAACATCTTGTAAGGACCATAGTACTTTGGTGATATATTTTCTATCATGTTTTTCTTAAGGGAATTTTTTTGTATGGTTGTACCCGTAAAAATATCGAGTCGCCTACATCAAAAATTCTTTCACTATGATGTTGATCTTCTTTTCATTTCATTCGATTATGTGGCAGAGTGAGGTTATCCTTTAATATTTGGAGAAATTCTTGTTTATGCTTGATGTGATCTTCCATTTCTTGAACTTAAGAATTTTCTCTTAAAGATTATGTGATGGATGGTGAATTATACCCAGAAATGTCCATAAATAGGGTCATGTTTTTTATAGTATGGAAGGAAGTGTTATACCACCATTCAACAAAAACTAACCACTTGAACCATTGTGTTTGTTTATAAGATACAAAACAAATAAGATATCCTTCCAAAAAAAATTTCACTACCTCATTTTTCCTATCAGATTGAGGATGATACGATGAGGTATGAGCTAATTGAGGACCAAGTCAAGAAAATATTTTTTTCCAAAAATTTCCAGTGGAAATGGGATCTCTGTCACTTACAAGAATGTTTGGGTTTCCACGTAGCTTTTGAATTTTTTCCAAAAATTTAGTAGAAACTATATTGAATTTAAAAGGATGAGAAAATGCACAAATATGTGCATACTATGTAAGTCTATCAACTCCCACCATGATGATACCATTCCCTTCATAATTATGTAAACCCGTGATAAAATCCATTCATACCTCCTCCCAATTCTAACTTGGAATGGCCAAACGTTATAATAGACATGGGTTATTAATTGTCTCAACTTTATTTTGTTGGAAAACCAAACATTCTACCACAAAATTTTGAATATCATGTTTATGGCTATCTCAAAAAAAAGTCCTTCTTGACCCTATGGTAAATTTTTAAAAATCCTGAGTGCCCTCCGAAGGGGGAGGTGCTAAATTCCAAAAGAATATTTTTTTTGAGTTGGTAATTCATACAAATATATAAATGATATTTCTATCATAATGAAATTTTTTTCTAGATAAATGTATCATATGTACTATGATCTTGCTACAAATTTTGAATGAGTGTCCACAGCTCTTCGTCACTCTTACATTCATCCCTTGCTTCAGTTATCCAATTAGATTGGATAATAGAAATGGCATAGATAAATTCTTTCACATCCTCATCATTTATTTGGAGTGAATCTACAACAACATTTTTCTGCCATTTTTTGTAGATGATTTCAATGTCATAACCCAACATCTTTGTGACTTATTTTTTCCTCTCATCTAAAGATAATATTTGTTCCCAAAAGTATTTAAGACTATTCTCATTTGTTTTTACCTTGAATTATCTTCCTGTTATGTAAGTTCATAATTGCTTTAGTGCATGTAGTACTTCTAACATTTCATTGTCTTACATAGGTTTGTGTAAATACTTTCCCTTGATTGGATGACTTTGAAAATTAATGGGTCTTCATTCTTGCATTAAAACATCACCCATTCCATTTCCTTAGACATCACATTCCACAATAAAGGTTTTTGTGAAGCCTGGTGTAGGTAATATTGGTGCTTGGCACATTTCCTATTTAAGATGTTCGAAGGCCTCAATTTCTTCTATATTCTACATAAATGCCTCTTTCTTTAGTAATGTTGTTGAAGGTGTTGTTATTCTTCCATAATTCTTAACAAACATGAGATAATACCTTGTCAACCTGAGAAATCCTTGAAGATTCTTTAGGGTTGTTGGGATTTCTCATTTCTAAATTGATTTAATTTTGTTACGTTTTACCTTACAATCCTCATGAGATATAGTATGAACCACATATGTTAGGTCCTTATATCACTAGTACAGTCCCGTATTATTGTTAGTGTAAACCCCTTATTGTTATTATTGTACCCTTGTAACCCCCATTTTGTTATTATTGTGCCCTTAAATTATTATTGTTAGGTCGGCTAGGATTACATTGTGGCCCACTAGGATTACATTATGGCCCCATGTACTCCTATATATAGAAAGGAGGTTTTGTAAATTGTATCATCCAAGAATTGTTCATTCATGTAATGTATTGGAGGTTTCCCCCTTGAAGTGCCTCATTTCTAAGGTGTTGATATCTCTTTTATTCTATTTTTGGAGCTGGTTACACAAAATTTGGTATCAGAGCTTTGGATTCTAGGGTTTCACTGCTCTAAACAGGTCATCGTGGAATTTTCGCTATAACTTTTTTTCTACGAGGTTTCAGAAGCTGAAATTTTTAGGGTGCGAAGCTGAAATCCGGAGGAAGATTTTCTAAAAATTTCAGAGCTTGGTTTGCAATATTTTCGGAGATATGATCTGTGGAATTTAGGTCTTTTTTTAGGCTCCTAAACAGGTCATCGTGGCATTTGCGCTATTACGTTTTTTCTATGAAGGTTCAGAATATGAAATTTATATGGTGCAAAGCTGAAATCCTGAGGAAATTCTTCAAAAAAATTTAGAGCTTGTTTCGCAATATTTTTGGAGATATAATCTGTGGAAGGTAGTGCTTGTTCATGCTCCTGAATTTCATATGAAAGAAGTGATCGTGGGAAAAGTTCAATAACTCTCTCTCTGAGCAGTGGATTTGAGTGCCATAAAAAGTGGTCGCAAGTAAACAGACTATAGTTTCTTGGATATCAATTTCAGAGACAAATGATGAAACAATGACACGTGGCAGGTCCTACAAGTTTGCTCTACTGAACCAGTCCAGAATTAGGTCATTGTGGGAGATTGGACACAGCTTTGTCTTGGAGAATCCAAATTAGATCAGACCTGTGGCATTTGAAAGAAGCTTCAAAGGGCTACTAAAGGGCTGAATTTCAGATATTGAAGATTTTCAATTACAGAGATAATTAAATTTCAATATCGAGCTCCTCAAAGAAAGTTAAAGCTGTGTATTTTTTTTTTCCGAATTGCATAAGTCTTGTTTGAAGAATCAAGTTGAATTGATTCCAAGGGAATATTGTAAAATAGGTATCAATATTGGATTCTAAAATGGCACCTAAAAAGAATTAAACACCCATTAAGCCTTCAGAAGGGTCTACCATGACTCATGAAGATGAAGAATTGCAACATGATCTATCAAAATTACAAGAGCAAGTGCAACAAATTTCACTCTCGCAAAGAGCAACAAAAAATGAAATGGAAGTTTTGAAGAAAGGCGTGGAAGTGAAGATGGATGGTTTGAAGAAAGGCATGGAAGCTAAGATGTGTGGAAGTGAAGATGGATGGTTTGAAGAAAGGCATGGAAGCTAAGATGGATGGCGTGGAAGCTAAGATGGATGGCATGGAGGCTGGCATGGAATCTAAGATGGATGACATGGAAGCTAAGATCGATGATAAAATGGAAAACATGAAGAATTTTCTAAAAGCAGACATGGAAGGTTTGACAAAGTTGATACAAGAAAGGTTTCCTAATGGTGAAAAGATAGTAGAAGAACCTCACGATGAGAAAAAAATAAATGTTAATTGTGATTTCATAAACTCTAATGTTGGCGGGAAGAACCACCATATTCCAAAGATGGATATGACGAAGTTTGATGGAAAGGATCCTGTAACATGGATACTACAGATGGAGAAATATTTTGATATCCATAATGTGCAAAACACATAAAAGGTACGCATTGCAACTTTACATTTAGAACAAAATACATTTGTATGGTATCGATGGCTTTGCTCTCGTAAAAAAATTGTCACTTGGTCAATTTTTACTGAGGAAATGATAGCACATTATGAGGATACAAAGAGCAAAACCTTCTTTAGCCAATTGATAAATCTCAAACAAAAGGGTTTAGTGGGGGAGCACATTGAGGACTTCCAAAAATTGAATATAAGGGTAACTGATATTCAGAGGAACACAGGATTGATCTCTTCATAGGTACTTTAAAGGATAACATCCAACATGAAGTTCGCGTTTTGGAACCTGATTCACTGGAGAAGGCATTCAGGTTGGCAAGAAAATTTGAATGTAAAATTATGGCGACAAGGAAGCCTACCACTCACTTCTATAAAGAGGGAAGTGTTGCTACTCCTAGATTTCCACAACCTACAAGGTTGACACCACAACAATTGGAAGAAAAAGAGCAAAAGGGCTTTGCTACAGTTGTGATAGAAAATACACTAAAGGTCATAAGTGTGCTGAGAAGAAATTATTTTACATAGATTGTGAAGAGGAAGAAGAAAATGAATAAGAAGAGGATATACACCAGGAACCAACCCTAGAAGAGGAAGAAATGAATCCGACCATATCGTGTAATGCACTGGCAGGAATTACCACTCCTCAAACTCTCAAGATAGTAGGACAAATCAAGAAGAAAAAGGTAATAATGTTGATTGATTCAGGTAGCACCCACAATTTTATTCATTGTAAGGTAGCCAAGGAATTAAATTGTTTCCTATACCCAGCACCAGAATGTCAAGTGATGGTTGCAAATGGAGGAACTATAAATTGCTCTAGAAAATGCTATAATATCAAGCTAACCATGGGGGAATATGTATTGACTAGTCCAATGCTTTCCATTCCTATGGGAGGTGTTGATGTTGTACTAGGAGTACAATGGTTACAATCTTTGGGGACGGTAGCTTTTAATTTTCAAGAACTTTTCTTGAAATTTTTTTCATAAGGAAAGGAAGTCGAATTACGGGGTATTGAAGGGAAGCCGGGAAGGATAATAAGCTCTAATGTCATGACAAAGCTTCTAAAGAAATAAAAACGAGGCGTAATTGCATAATTATGCTCACTAGAAGTTCTGACATCAAAATCATCTATTTCTGCAGATCTCCAACAAGTCTTGGACAATCATTCCAAGGTGTTTGAAACTCCCAAAGGACTCCCACCTATTCTTGATCATGATCATGCTATTCATTTGATTCCAGGAAGTGTTCCTCGAAACATCATGCCTTATAGATATCCTTACTTCCAAAAGAGCGAAATTGAATGCATGATTGCAGAAATGTTAGAGGCAGGTATAATTCAACCTAGTCAAAGTTTTTTCTCTGCTCCTGTAGTATTGGTACACAAGAAGGATGGATCATGGCAAATGTGTCCGGATTATAGGGAGCTCAATAAGCTCACCATTAAAGACAAATTTCCCATTCCCGTGATTGATGAATTATTGGATGAATTACATGGAGCAATTTATTTTACCAAGTTGGATCTTCATTCAGGATATCATCAAATTAGAATGAAGACTGAAGATATTCCAAAAATATCATTTCGAACTCATGAGGGTCATTATGAATTTTTGGTCATGCCTTTTGGCCTTACCAATGCACCTTCTACATTTCAAGGGTTGATGAATTCCATTTTCAAACCCTTCCTTAGGAAATTTGTGCTAGTATTTTTTGATGATATACTAATCTACAGTAGGTCTTGGAAGGATCATGTTCAACATGTTGACAGGGTGCTCAAACTATTGCAGGAGAAAAATTTATATGCAAAAACATCCAAATGTTTCTTTGGAGTACAAGAGGTGGAATATCTGGGTCATATTGTATCTCACGAGGGTGTTAAATTAGACCCTAACAAAATTAAAGCCATTAAGGAATGGAAAGTCCCCACAACCATAAAGCAGTTGCGAGGATTTCTCGGGTTAACAGGGTATTATCGCAAGTTTGTTAAGAATTATGGGAGAATAGCAGCACCTCTAACAACATTATTGAAGAAAGATGCATTTTCATGGACTCCCGAAGCAACTAAGGCCTTTGAACGTCTTGCAGAGGCAATGTGCCTAGCACCGGTCTTATCTACGCCAGACTTCACAAAAACCTTTATTGTGGAATGTGATGCCTCAGGAAATGGAATTGGTGTGGTTTTAATGCAGGAAGGAAGACCCATTGCTTTTGAAAGTCGTCCAATCAAAGGAAAGTATTTACAGAAACCTATTTATGAGAAGGAAATGCTAGCAATACTGCATGCACTAAAGAAATGGCGAACTTACCTAATGGGAAGACACTTCAAGGTAAAAACTGATCATGATAGTCTTAAAATTTTTTTGGAACAAAGACTATCTTCAGAAGAGCAGCAAAAATGGGTCACAAAGATGTTGGGTTATGACTTTGAAATAATCTACAAAAAGGAAAGCTTAATGTTGTTGCAGATGCACTCTCAAGAAAGAATGAAGAGGTGGAAGCATTGCTTTGTGCCATTTCTATTATCCAACAAGATTGGATAACCGAAGCAAGAGATGAATGGAAGAAGGACAAAGATGTATGGACACTCATTCAAAAGTTGCAGCAAGATCCTAGTACATCCGATACATTTAGTTGGAAAAATGATTCCTTATGGTACAAAGATCGCTTATATCTTTGTAAGAATTCCCAACTAAAACAAAAGATTCTTCTGGAATTGCACACTTCTCCTTTAGGAGGACACTCAGGATTTTTAAAAACTTACCACAGGGTGAAGAAAGAATTTTTTTGGGATGGCCTTAAATCTGATATTCAAAAGTTTGTGGCGGAATGTGTGGTTTTCCAGCAGAATAAAGTGGAAACAATTAAGACCCCGGGACTTCTACAACCTTTATCCATTCCAAGTCAACGTTGGGAGGAGATTTCAATGGATTTTATCACAGGTTTACCTAAGTCCGAAGGAAAGAGTGTCATCATGGTGGTAGTTGATAGACTTACCAGGTATGCACACTTTTGTGCATTATCTCATCCACTTAAAGCAAGTACAGTTGCTACTACCTTTATGGACAGAATTCAAAAGATACATGGAATCCCAAGGATTATTGTGAGCGATAGAGATCCCATTTTTACTGGAAATTTTTGGACAGAGTTATTTTCTTGTTTGGGTACTCAATTAGCTCATAGCTCATCTTATCATCCTCAATCTGATTGTCAAACTGAGATAGTAAATAGATGTTTGGAAGGATATCTTCGTTGTTTTGTATCTGATAAACAGACACAATGGGTCAAGTGGTTACCTCTTGCTGAATGGTGGTATAACACTTCCTTCCATACTGCAGCAAAAATGACCCCATTTATGGCACTTTATGGAGATCATCCACCATCCATCACATCATCTTTAAGAGAAAATTCGAAGGTTCAAGCAGTGGAAGATCACATCGAGCATCAGCAAGAAGTTCTCCAACTCTTAAAGGATAACCTGAATTTGGCACAAAATCGAATGAAACAACAGGCAGATCAACATCGCAGCGAGAGAAGTTTTGGTATAGGAGATTGGGTATTTTTACGGCTACAACCATATAAACAAATGTCCCTCAAGCAAGCTAAGAACGATAATAAATTATCGCCAAAGTACTATGGTCCTTACAAGGTGTTGCAAAAGATTGCTACTATGGCATACAAATTGGAGCTTCCTGCTTCTTCGCGAGTACATCCAGTTTTCCATGTTTCATGCTTAAAGAAGGTTATAGGTGAAAATATTCCAGCTCAAACAATATTTCCAGAACTTGATGAGGAAGGAAAAATCATATTGGAACCTGAAGCGGTCATGGAAACAAGAACTCGACAGCTACGGAATCGATCAATTTCAGAGTATCTCATCAAGTGGAAGAACTTACCCACCGAAGATTCTACATGGGAGGATGAGAATTTTATACAGAAGCACCCAGAGCTACTCAAGTGTTGAGGACAACACTTTTTTTGAAGGAGAGGGGCATGTTAGGTCCTTATATCACTAGTATAGCCCCTTATTATTGTTAGTGTAAACCCCTTATTGTTATTGTTGTACCCTTGTAACCCCCATTTTGTTATTATTGTGCCCTTAAATTATTATTGTTAGGTCGGCTAGGATTACATTGTGGCCCACTAGGATTACATTATGGCCCCATGTACTCCTATATATAGAAAGGAGGTTTTGTAAATTGTATCATCCAAGAATTTTTCATTCATGTAATGTATTGGAGGTTGCCCCCTCGAAGTGGCTCATTTCTAAGGCGTTGATATCTCTTTTCTTCTATTTTTGGAGTTGGTTACACAACAACATATTTCACCTCTTGTACTCTAAAGAAACATTTAGTGTTTTTTTGTATATAATTGTTTCTCCTCCAATAATTTGAGCACCCTGTCAACATGTTGAACATGATCCTTCCAAGACTTGTTGTAGATTAGTATATTGTCAAAAACTACTAACACAAATTTTCAAAGGGGTTTGAAAATGGAATTCATCAAACCTTGACATGTGGAAGGTGCATTGGTGAGGCCAAAAGGCATGAACAAAAATTCATAATGACCTTCGTGAGTTATGAATTTTATTTTCAAAATGTATTTATTATTTATTCTAATTTCATTATCTCCTCAACAAATATCCAACTTCGTGAAGTAAATTTCTCCATGTAAACCATCCAACAATTCATTAATGACAGGAATGAGAAATTATGTTCATTAATTCTTTAATAGTGAGCTTGTTGATCTCTCTATAATCTGGACACATATGTCATGATCCATCCTTCTTTTGCACCAATTCTATTGGAGCAGATAAATAACCATGGAAAATTTTAGGGGCTAATATTCACATTTGCGCTAATTTTCCATGGTTTTTCCAAGAAAAAAGTTTCGCCAGTTTCCATTTTTCTAAAAATGATTCGCCCAAATTTTACAATATAAAATTATTTTACCTTAAATTTCGACAAATTTATATAATGGCTAGATATATAATCATTATAAATTTGAATAATTTTATAGATATATGAATAAATATTTTATAGTTTTCATATTATGTATTAGTGAAATTCGCCAATGTGTTAAACTTCGATATAATTTTCCATCCTTAAAATTTTCCCTGTAAATAACTCTAACTAGGTTGAATTATACCAACCTCTATCATTTCTACAACTATACATGCAATTTCACTCTTTTGGGCATACAGATATCTGTAATTCCTAGTGTTTAGAGGAACACTTACCAGAATCCAGTGAAAAGAATTATCATAATCATGAATACCTGGGGGTTCATTGGGAGTCTCAAATACCTTAGAATTATTTCCCAAGACTTTTTGGACATCTGGAAAAATATAGGATTTTGATGTTTGAACCTCTAGCGAGAATAATTTTGCAACTACGCCCTGTTGCTCTTTATTAAAAATATTTTTCATGCCATCAGAGTTGATTAGATTCCCTATTTTCCCTGTGATATCCCTTAATTCAATTCCCTTTCCTTCCCCAAAACTTTTCGAAAAAATTTCTTGAAAATTAAAAGCTATAGTCTCGAAATATTGTAAGCATTGGACTCCTAGAACAACATCAACACCACCCATTAGAAAGGAAATAATTGGAGTATTCAATACATAGTCCCCCATGGTTATATTGATAGCATGCCACTTTCTAGAGTAATTTATAGTTCCTCCATTGCAACCATCACTGGACACTGTGGTTTTGGATATAGAAAGAAATTCAATTCCTTGGTTATCTTGGAATGAATAAAATTATAGCTACTAGTTGAAGTAATTAGCATTATTACCTTTTTTTTATTGATATATCCTCCTAAATTGAGATTTTGAAGAGTGGTAATTCCAACCAATGCATTACAATATATGGTTGGAGTCATCTCTTCTTTCTCTGGGGTTGGTTCCTGGTGTATATCCTCTTTTTTTATTCTTATTGTTCCTTTTCTTCCTATTCTTAACAATATATGTAAAATAATTTCTTCTAATCACACTTATGACATTTAGTGTATTTTCAGTCACAATTGTAACAAATCCCTTTTTCTCTTTTTCCTCCAATTTTTGTTGTGTCAACCTTGTAGGTTCTGGAAGTCTAGGAGAACCAACATTTCCATATTTATAATTGTCAGTGGTATATTTCCTTGTTACCATAATTTCTCTTTCAACTTTTCTTGTCACCTTGAATGCCTTCTCCAATTAATCAAGTTCACAAAGGAGAACAACATGTCGAATTTTATCCTTTAAAGTCACGATGAATAAATCAATCCCATGTTCCTATAGAGTATCAGTTATCTTGATTTTCAATTTTTGGGAGTCCTCAATCACTAGGGGAATTTTGATGTCTAAAATAGGCCTAGTAAATAAATTATAAAGTAATAGTGGAAATAATAAAATAAGATTAGATTATATCATCAAATTTTAGAGGTAGAAAAGAAAAAACTATCTTTTCAACTCGTAATACCCCTAGTTGTATGCTTTTAATTGGAATTTGGAAAAAGTCCAAAGAGGAAGTGGACCCCAATGGAGAACTAGAGAATGGATTAATTTATTTTTAATTAATAAAAATAAATGAAAAAAGTTATGTGTGCACTATGACTATGTCGATATTGGAGATCGTAAACCTGGATCCATGAGGATATGGATAAGGTTAGACTTTCCCAAAACCTTTCAGAAAACCTTGAAAGGAATCTTACTAAATTAGATTGGGAGAGAAAAATCTAATTTCCCCAATGAAGAGGAAAGTAATTGGGAAGAGGAAGAAAAGATGGAAAAGCAAAAGAGGTAGCTTTAAAGTACCTCAATGAGGGAAATCCTAGGAAAAATAAGAAGAAAGAATCCTGAAATTTCTGGACGCGGAAATTGGAAACAACCTTGGGGAAAGCACATCTTAAATAAGTTGCTCCACGACAGACAATGGGTTGTCTGTCAATGGAAGATCTCAGCTTGGGGGTGAGATCAGGAATGAAAAGAACTCTAAGGTTGGGAGGACTGGTCATAAAATGAATTGTTATGCTCACTTGATTTTACTTCTCTATATTCTGTATGTGTAGATGTTGAAATGATTATGAAATTATGTTGAATGGCTACTTGAACCAAATCAAATAAATGGATAAGGTTCCAATGCATTTACAAGTTGTTATAGCAGAAGTGTTGTAAACTTTGTGGTTGCATGGGAGAAAATTTTTGAAGGACCGTCCGCCAGAGTGTCTAAACCCTTAGAAGGTTTAAATCTGGGGATCAATGCCTTCATAGAAATTATAATAGAAGTTAATTTACTACCAATTGTTCAACATACTGTATTATGCAGAAAAGTTGTTGAGGTATACAAATATAATTAAATTTTAGCAGCTAGCTATGAAAAATCTGATGATGAAAACCCAACACTTTAAACATCATATGTATAGAAATATTTTAGCGTTCTGCATAATAAAACTGTGAATACAATCAGAAAATAAAAGTTTCCCCCAAGAAATCTGTGGAAGAAATGTATATATATTAGGGTGAATAGTTATAGCATATTCAATTATGGAATGAATGTATTAGAAGACATAACTATTGAGTATTCTAATAATTATTTTCAGAATGATTTAAATAAACTGTAAACTAATAAGTTATTGAAATGAAAAATCAGATAGGCAATTGAGTAATCAACAAATAAATAAAACATAACACTAAATAGAACATTTTATGTTGGTACTATTATTATTAGAAATAATGGCCCATAAAAATAAACAAATTTCTAATAGGCTACATAAAAAAAAACAAAAAAGGTTTTACAGCAAGGAAAATAAAATTTTCAATGTAATCATATTAAATATTGGTATTTCTGTGCGTAGAGAAAGCTGTGAAGCTTTTACAAAAATAATTTAGATAAACTGAAATCAGAGATTCATATTGATTAATCATGCATTCTACAACCTATAAATTATCTTCCATCTGGGTATACTCCCTTACAATTTCTTAAAGAAAATATAGATACTATGTATAATATGTAGAAAATACAACTGGATAGAAGAAGGTTAAAGTTAAAACCTGTAAGAGTCGCAAACTTCGTTCTATTGAATTTAGGGATTTATCATATTTTAACCATTAAAATCATAAAGCGAAAAATTGCAATGGTCATACAGAAAAAAAAATCCATGGCGAATAAATTTAACGATATCCAGCTATCAATACCGCAATAGCTAGGATAATATATATAGAATGTAATGGATGGAAATTCAAGTTCTGGGTACTGATAAAACCCCATATATAAGAACAGAAAAATAAAAACATATATAATCTTATCATTCCATCCATAACATAATTTTCTACGATATAGCTCAATAGAAAATGTCTAAGTAAGTTCCTCAATAGGAATTTCTCTGTTGGGCAAGAACAAAAGAAAAGAGATAATTTTCAAGGGGTTTGACAACTCATTGTTGAGAGTAACAAGACAAGAAAAGGAAAGAGGTAGCGCATTCCACAAAGACGTGTTAACCAACCTGAGCAAAGCGAAATGGGTTAGGGTCGAAGAAGAATTGTAATACATCCAAACAGAGCATAATGTTAGTGCCAGATGGGATTAATGTCATACCTGCAATATGAAAATCATACATTCTCATTTCAGCTTCATATCATTCCGTTCCAAATAGAAAGAAAAATATATATAAACAAACTCTGTGCGTAGAATAGAAATAGAGGAAAAAGATTTTAATACCTATGGAATAGGGTGTTGGAAGCATATAACAGAGGCAATAGAGGCCTTCAAAATCACGAATAAGAGTTCCTCGTTCAGCTACATCTCACAGAATGTGAAAAATGCCGAGCACATTTAAATTTTTTAAAATCGATAAGAAATGGAATGGAACCAGAATAGCAAATCATAAATGAGATTTCTGAATGCATTAGCAGAGTCATTCATACCAAAATCGACATCCATTTAGGAGAATCCAAAATGCTATTCAAGACATGATCACAGCTACAATGCTATCATAGAGACAGTAAGATAAAAATAATGAGAAATGCACCTAGTACCCGAAACTTAAAAAAAAAAAATAGGAAGAAATTCTCTCAAGTTCTAAAACGTAAAATCTAAGAAAAAAATGATATGGTATATCAAACAAAGTTGGTAAGTGAAACCATAACATGATTTACGAATCTCGGAGGTTTAAAACGTAACTCGTAGTAAAGAAATTCGAATAGGAGCCATGACATTACCTTAGATTCTCGCAACGAAATAAGTCGAAAGAAAAATCTTCACAGAACACATTGAACGCTGAAATGGAGGAGCAAGAGGGTTTCTGAAAAAATTTAGGGAAGGAAGGAACTCCAATCTCATTGAATTCCTAGCTTAAATTCTAATGACAGGAATAAAAACCCTATATAATCTCCACCCTACAGATGGCATGATCTGCCGAGTTCGTAGATCACTGTAAATGCGAACAACGAAAGTCTCGAGATGAATTAAATCTGACGAGATAACGTACTCACTGTTTTAATGTCATTAATGATATTCAACCACAAAAGGTACCAAGAATTTTGAAAATCAACAATAACCCTTACACCTTCCGTGATTACCCATATTATATTTATAACAAGTTAGTTCAACAGTAAGGAATGCAATATATTAAATACATTATAGAGTACTCGAAAATCCCTCAGGGTCAAGTCACAATCTCATGTCAAAACCTCGAGATTTGGTAGTAAATCTATTCTAAAGTGAATTGAATTTATAATCAATGAAAAAAAGGATAAATTTTTAATTTAGATGTTTAATTATAAATGTTAACGAAAATCTAATATTATTTCGATAGGGATGATATGTTTAAAGAAGTATTTAACATTTGGTTGAATGCTTAAAGTTTCAACTAGTATATATATATACACCTTATTAAATTTAAATATCCAGACTAATATTACCTTTCGCAAAAAAGTTGGAATTTGATATTTCAAGGTAATAGGTATAAGTAAAAATGGGGTATGAGTATTAAATTAAGCTTAGTTTAATACTTCCTTATTGTATGTATATGTTGTAATGAAAATGGGAGAAAGGAATACTTACATGTACAAAAAAATTAAATAGAGTGTAGACCTTTTGTATATAGGAATATTTTTAGAAATATTCAAGGGAAATACCTATGTAAAAGTATTTAACCATTGAAAGGGATAAAGGAATTAAGAGACTAATGTGCTAGAGGGTTAAGTCACACTAAAAATATATCGTTGACAGATATCGTATAATTGTGACGAAAAGATAAGTACAGCATGGAAACAAAAGTTTGTCAAACTATGAAGAACAACTATAAAAATAAAAATATGAATAATATGTAGACAAAAAAAAAAATTGTGGATGAGAGGTGTTACAAATGGCATTGGAGCCAAGTTGAAAAAATGGGAAGTTATGTGCTCACAAAGGAAATATATGCTATAAAAAAAATTATGAATGTTAAAAATATAAATGATGTTGTATTGTTGTATAGTGAAAAGGTACTGAAATTAACAACTACAAAACCATGACTGAAGAGGATGAGATTTAGCTAAAACACTGGGCAAATCATGTGCTCAGACATAAATATATGTTGTTGAAAAAAAAAAATTCTAATATTAAATTTTTGAGAGTTAAACCGTATTGAAGGGTATAGTTGCGAAACCTAATTGAAGGGGATGAGCTATATGTAGATCTAGGTGGTGGAGGAAACACGCCAGATTCAAATGTTCCATTGATGGCTATGTTGCATAGAATGCAACAAGGAATGGCATAGCTTAAAAGCCACAATGATGGGCTATCTGTAGCTAGAAAGGAACAAGAGATATTTATAAGAGAATTGACTTCATGGAACAACGAAGAGGATGAAGGTCCCTAGTACAGTCTAGGAAAATAATTTAATTATATTATTCTTTATAAAAAAAAAAAAAGTAATTTGACATAAGTACCAACAAATATTACTGAAAATTCAGTATATGAGACTCAATAGTACTGTATATTGCATAAGCGAAGTGTAATTAATTTAATCATAACATCCCTGTTGGGAGAAATTCACAAAATTCTGAGTTCAAATAGTTCAAATAAATATAAAAAAGTTATAGCCTATGATGGAAAATGAAGAATTATACTACAGTTGGTTGTGAAAGAAGGTATAAAATGAGATACATATTAAATTATAGAGTGGAATTCAAAGTTAAACACTATTCCAAATTGGATAGTATAGGTATAACAATCCATGATTAAATAGCTATATAAGATTTAATCATCATTGTAATAGGAGAAGGACTGGGTAAGGTGGTAAGAATTGCCTGAACCATTAATTCCATAAATGGAAAAACATGGGGTATGTTTAAAACCACCATATCCATATAAATTAAGGGGAAAGAATCAAGTCTTAGAGGACAGTTGTAATTGAAAGTTTAATATGTTATTATCAGTATATAAGCATACTAAAGTAATTAAGGTGGTAGGTGAAAAAAGTACATAAGAATGTGGTATATCATTGAGAAATTATAATAAGCTGGATATATCACAGTAAATGGATATTTTTGAAGTATTAGTGTTCTATAATTCTATAACAGCTAAATCAAAATTGAACAAAACTGACACTGTTGTTGGAAATATTGTCATTGATGGCAATGGAGGTAGCGAAGACAGAGACAGATAAATAAGGCATTAGATGCAAAGATAGGAAAATAATAATAGCAGGTAGTATGTACAGCGAAGGCAGAGGCAGAGGTCGAGCAGCAGTAGCAGCTAAGGCAGAGGCAGAGGCAGCGAAAATAGAGGACATCCATTATCAGAGGTAGAGGCAGCGACAGAGCTGTTATCATAGCAGTAGAGGCAGAGGTCTAGCGACAGAATCCGCGAAGGTAGAGGTAGAGGCAGAGCTGTTATTCCTAGAATCACTACCCAGCTAGTAGAAACACTAAATATAAATTCCGGGAACCGTAACCCAGGCGGAAGGATATATATAAATAAATTGCTAGAATCACTTAACCCGCTGGAGGATACTCCAAAGATGAAAAGTAAAACTTACATATATATGCAGTGCATTACATATTTCACAAAGAATCAAAGTATTATAAGGTGGGACCCTTTCCCAATCGCATCGGAGAAAAACTGTGCAGCGGAATATGTAAACAACAGAAAATTGCGATTGCGATCGAAAGCCTAGACCCAATGGGAATAGAAACTACAATACATATATAATTTTTATATTATTGAGCCCCAATTTAAAAGAATCAAAGGTCCAAAGCATATTTATTAAGTTATATGGAGCACATAATACAAATTTTTATATGGCGGGACCCCTTCCCAATCGCATCGGAGAAAGCAGCGGAACATGTTAACAAATATTTGCAATTGTGATGAAACCCAGACCCGATGGGTTTATAAAACATAATTGATATGTGTCGGAACATGAAACTAAGAGTTTCGATTACGATCAATCGCAATTGGAAGCAATACATCAATCGCATCGGAAAGAAGCAGAACGTCGGAGCACTATGTTAATAGATTGCGATTGCGATTGAAGCCCGGACCCGATGGGTCTATAAATTATGATCTAACAGGTTTGAGTTCCAGTTCTAATCGCATCGTCACATTAAAAGAACAGTGACCAATCACAATTGGAGTTAAAGCAGGGCATCAGAACATGCAAATGGAATTTGTGATTGTGATTAATCGCATCGCATCATAGTAATTGCAATCGAAGCTTCAGAATATTGGAATGTTGGTACATTCAAATGGAAATTTTGATTGCGATCAATCGCAATCGGAAGAAGTTGAGAGTAGTGTATAGCATCGGAAATCAATCACAATCAGAAGAAGTCGAGAAGTAGTGTATAGCATCGGAAAGCATGGAAAATGGGCCCAGATATATGATATTCTATTGATTAAATGGAATCGACCCCTTATAATAATGTTTATAATGCTTGACTTGGAAAATAGAGCGGAAGGTTTATATAGCTATGGGGCCCAAATTTTTCAAAGTTGTTCATTAATATAAATTCCAGGGTTTATTAAGAAGGTTATAAAGG
The DNA here is from genome assembly GCA_034641835.2 of Pinus albicaulis. NCBI lineage: Eukaryota > Viridiplantae > Streptophyta > Pinopsida > Pinales > Pinaceae > Pinus > Pinus albicaulis. Next base: position 331,534,799 of record CM076575.1, on the reverse strand, counting down.
GTTTTATTGTTGATGGTTCATGATAAATATTGTGAGTACTGTATTATTAAAAAGGTGTTATAAAACGCCTAGAGTTTTTTTATGTAACGGGTGCAATTGTATTGAAATATGCTGAGTGGTCTATGGACCCATGGGCCTCGGCTTAAGGTGGAGGGAGATTGTTAATATAAAATGATTGTTGTGGTGTATGTATGTTCCACTTGCGGAACTCACCACATCAACAAGACACTTGCTATGTGTAAAGTGTTGGAATTTGCCCAGAGTTAAAGCGCAGTTACATACATACAGGAGTTACGCAACTTCTATAAACATAAAAGCAGACAAAGGAGAAAAAGGTACAAACATAGTCAAAGAAAAGACAAATGCGCAAAGATCCAAAAGGATGAATGAGTGAGCTGGAGTTCTTATTGTAATTAAATGTAATATTTTAATTGTTTCATATTTTTTGTGATGCAAAGGCAAGTGTCCAAAAGAAAAATAAAAATCACACTGTAAATTTGTACATATTGTTATAATTTTAAAAATGAGTTGGAAAAGGAATGAGAAGAAAGAAGCCAAAGAGTCAGGACTGTTCACTCCAAATTATCTGTGAAATACAAACATTCATGTGAGGAAATCTATATATAATATCATTTGGATATACATAAGAGAGGTTAGAAAGAGTAAATCTAGAGAAGGCAGAATATAGAAGTGTGAGGTAGAGAAGATTAAGAAAAGAAGAGCAGAAAGTGAAGCTACAGAATAGAGCTGATATCTAAGATAAATCAGCAAACATTCAGTTTGATAAATTGAGGAAGTTGGAGCTTCCCTATCAAGTTGCAACTTGATAGCTGTCAATTGTAGCTGACTGAGGTTGGAGCCTCCTGTAGGTTGGTGCCTGCAGAAAATTGAAGGGAGTTGGTGCCTCCTTGCAAGTTGTAGCTTGCAGAATTGAGGTAGGAGCCTCCTATAGGTTGGTGCCTGCAGAAAAACAGTGGCGAGAGGAAATTGGAGCTTGCCTTTGCATCACAACGATAATAAGATGTGGTTTTCTCCCTTTATGGGTTTCCACTTACATCTGCTATCTCTATGTGTTGATGTGATTCTTTCAATATACTTAATTTTTTGTAGCTCTCAACATAAGTATGGTGTCACATTAATTTAATATTAGCTGCAACATTTTAAGACTGTTCACATAGTAAGCTGTAAATAAGTTTGGTGAAAATTTTAAAAGGCTTATGTATGTATTAAACTGATTCACCCCCCGCCCCCCCCTCTTAGTTTAATTAAAGATTCAACAATTGGTATTAGAGCCAGTTCCTTTGTACAAGTCTAACAACTGAAAGGAGATCCTAGGTTCCCAAGATGGCTAGTAAAGAAGGATGCTTAACCAATAAAGCCCGTTTCTTCACTAGTGAAAATTATGCTTTCTGGAAAATCAGAAAGAGGACATACATAATGTATCTAGGAACAGAAGTATGGGCTGCTGTGGAATTAGGATACGCCCCAAAGGCAACTGACACAGAGAAAGAAACAAAACAAGATTTTGTGGCTAACGCAAAAGCCATCAATGCCATCCTGAATGGATTGTGTGAAGCGGAGTTTATCAAAGTAATGCACAAAGACACTGCCAAAGAAATGTGGGATACTCTGGAGAACATCCATGAGGGGGACAAGAAAGTAAAGACTGCCAAACTTAAAGTTTATAGAGCCCAGTTTGAAAACTTAAAAATGAATGATGATGAAGACATTGCCAGTTTCTTCCTAAAAGTTGCAGAAATCGTTAACAATATGAAAGCTCTTGGAGAAACCATGCCAGAAAGTATAATTGTGAAAAATATTCTAAGATCTCTTCCATCCAGGTTTATTCCCAAGGTGTCTGCAATAGAAGAAAAAGCTAATTGGGAGACCTTAACCATGAACCAACTACTTGGAAATCTAACAGCATATGAGATGAGGCTCCCATAGAGGAAGCCAAGTACAAGGGACGGAGCCTTTAAAACAGAAAAGAAGAAAGAATAAGAGGGAGACATATGCTCTTGCTCGGATGAAGAAGAGGAAAAATTTGTCAAGAAATTAGATAGAGGCTCAGGTAAATACAAAGGTGAACTTCCTTTCAAATGCTTTAACTATGGAAGAGTTGGACACTATGCTGCTAAGTTTCCTCACAAGAAAGTAAGGAATTAGGCTCAAGATTCAGAGAAAAATAAATCAAAGAACTGGCAGAAAGGAAAGAAGTTCAGCAGAAAATCCTTCTATGCTCAACAAGACAGCAGTACATCTAAAGATTCAGATGAACACTCAAGTGAAGAAGGAACCTCTGAATTCTTATTGATGGCCATAGAAGAACTTGAAGGACTCCTTCTAGAAGATGAAGAAGAAGAAGGGGAAGTCGAACTTGAGGGGGAGCTAAGAAGTGCTCTGGAGGAGATTGATAGACTCAAACTGAAGTGCAGAAAACAAAAGGACATTCTTCTCAAGTATGTAAGAGAAGAACAAAACTTAGAAGTCCTCATGTAGCTGAAGGTAGAGCTTGAAGAAGCCAAGAAGATAGAATACATGTTACTTCAGCAAATCAAGGATAAAACCCGAGAACAAGAGACACTGGAAGAAGAACTAGTATGTCTCAAGAGGAAACTAGAAAAATCTCAAAGGAAAGTGGTTATAAATGCTTCTCAAACAACAAGCTCTAGTAATTTAAATGAAATTCTGGTTGCTCAAAGATCCCCTATGATAAAAACTGGAATAGGCTATGAAGGAGAATCAAGTAAAGGCAAAGAAAAGGTTGACAGAGAGATTATTTTTGTAAAAGAAAATAAGAATGATGAAGCAACTCAAACAATTACTACAAAAGAAGAAACCTGTAATAAGGAAGATAGAGATCAGAAGAAACCACTAGTAGCAAAGAATATAATAAATACTAAGACCCTTCAGTATGTAAAATTTGGAAACCATCAAAGGAGATTCTTCCTTCCAATGAAGAATGCCACCTGTTATGTCTGCCACAAGCTGGGACACATTACTACATATTGTCATGCAAGGAGGAGTAATTCAAACCAGCAAAAGATGCAAAAATTGAAGAGACTGCCCCAAGCAAACAAATGGAAGAGACAACCTTACATCAAGTATGCAAATAGTTTCTATGGTTACTGGTTTTATTGTAAGGAATTTGGCCATAAAATCATCAAGTGTAGAAATTATGGACAAATATTGATGTTTAACACCTCAAGAAGGTTTATGAATCAAAGAAATTCTGTTCATACTCATAATTCTACAAAAATTATGATCAAATGTTGTGTATGCAATCAAGTTGGACATATACCTTTCAAATGTCCTCTAAGAATATGTAGTTCATCACCTCACAAAAGATACCAAACAAAAGGGTGCCTCTAGTGGATAAAGAAGGTGAATAAGTGTGACCTCGCTCTAACTGCTCAATATTTGAAAAGCCAATGGTATTTGGATAGTGGTTGCTCTAAACACATGACAGGAGACAAAATTAAGTCTATAACTCTTGATGAAAAGAAATCTGGCAATGTTACTTTTGGCAATGATAAGTTAGGAAAGATCAAAGGAAAAGGCTCAGTCAGCATAGACAATGGCAAAGGAAAGGCCTAATATGTACTATTTGTAGATGGGCTGAAAGAAAATTTACTAAGTATCAGTCAGATGTGTGACAAAGGCTGTGAAGTTCTCTTTAGAGCACAAGATTGTGAAGTCAGATCAAGCACCACAGGTAAGACTCTACTCAAAGGAGTTCGAACAGAAAGTAATGTTTACATTATGAAAGAGGAAGATGAAGCATGTCATCTTAGAAAACTAGAAAAGTCATGGTTATGGCATAAAAGGTTGGGACATCTCAGCTTGGATCACATCATCAGACTAAGTAAGAAGAAAGCTATCACAGACATGCCAGAAATAAAGTGACCTTCTAATACCATATGCAAATCATGTCAATTAGGCAAACAGACTTGCACATCCTTCAAGGCCAAAGAGGAGTTATCAACAAGAATACCACTCCAGCTTGTGCACATGGATCTGTGTGGACCTGTTAGAAATAAAACACCATGTGGAGAATCCTACTTCATGCTGATAATAGATGATTTCTCCAAAATGACATGGGTGGCTTTTCTCAAGAATAAATCAGAAGCTCTGGACAAACTCAAAATATTTAAAGCATTAGCATAAAATCAGACAGGATGCAAGCTGAAATACATCAGATCAGATAGAGGAGGTGAATTCACTGATTATGACTTTGCAGACCTATGCAATGAACATGGCATAAAACAACAATTTACTATTGCAGGGACACCTCAACAGAATGGAGGAGCAGAGAGACAAAACAGATCTGTTCAACAAATTTCCAGAGCCATGATACAAGAGAATAATATTCCTCAAACCTTCTGGGCAGAAGCAGTACACACAACAGTGCATATCCTTAATAAATCTCACTTAAGGCCAAGTAGTGACAAGACTCCCTATGAACTATGGCATGGAAAGCTAGCTTCAATCAAACATTTTAGAATCTTTGGAAGCAAGTTTTACATAAAGAATAATGATGACAATCTTGGAAAATTTGATGCAAGAGCAGATGAAGGGATATTTCTAGGATATGCATCCAAAATTAAAGGGTACAGGTGCTACAACAAGACTCTTCAGAAAATAGTAGAAAGCATTGATGTGAGATTTGATGAAGAACTTCCAAACAATACAAGAGATACTGACTGCTATAATCCATCAGGTAACCATGAAGAATAAAACCAAGATGATGAGGAAACAAGCAAGACAACAGAAGATACAGAGCTAAGTTCTAAAGCTCCCTCAAGATATACTCAGAAGAACCATCCTGAAGAGCAGATCATTGGAGACAAGAGAGTAGGGGTCCAAACAAGAAGGCAGCCAACAGAACAAACTGAAGAGGTATACATAGCCATGTTGTCGCAAATTGAGCCAAAGAGATTTGAAGAAGCTAGCAAGGACAAGTCTTGGGTAAATCCTATGAATGAAGAATTGGACCAAATTGAGAAAAATAATACTTGGGAATTAGTTCCTAGACCCACTGAGAAGAATGTCATAGGCTCAAAATGGGTATTCAAAAATAAAATGAATGAGAAAGGACAATTAATCAGGAATAAATCCAGGCTAGTCTGCAAAGGATACTCACAAATTGAAGGACTTGATTACGATGAAAATTTTTCCCCTGTAGCCAGAATGGAAGCTATCATAATGTTCCTGGCATTTGCATGCTACCAAGACTTCAAGGTATATCAAATGGATGTGAAATCTTCTTTTCTTAATGGAGATCTAGAAGAAGAAGTCTACATGGAAAAAACAGAAGGCTTCTCATCTACAGGCAAAGAAGAATATGTGTGCAGACTAAATAAGGCTCTATATGGATTGAAACAAACTCCTCATTCTTGGTACTCAAGACTGGATAAATATTTCCAAAAACAAGGCTTTAAGAGAGGTGAAGTACACATCAATCTGTACATGAAAGCCCATGAAAATGAACTCCTGATTGTTGTAGTATATGTTGATGACATTATGTCTGGAAGCAACAGAGAAGAACTAGCAAAAGGGTTTGCTGATGAGATGAAAACAGAGTTTGAGATGTCTATGATTGGAGAGCTTAGTTTCTACTTAGGACTTCAAATTCAGCAAAAGAACACAGGTACATTCATCTCACAGGAAAAATACTTGAAAGAAATGTTGAAAAAGTTCAAAATGGAGGACCGCAAACCTGTGTCAACTCCCATGATCACGGGATGCAAGATGTGTGCTGATGATGGATCTGATGATATAGATAAAAAACTCTACAGATTTGTGATAGGAAGTCTGTTGTATCTGACTGCATCAAGACCATACATCATGCTAGCAGTAGGACTAGTGGCTAGATATCAAGCAGCACCTAAACAAAACCATCTTCTGGCAGTAAAAAGAATATTCATATATCTACAAGGAACAACACAGTATGGACTTTGGTATCCTAAAGGAAAAGTCTTCACCTTGACAACATACATAGATGCAGATTGGGCCAGCTGTGTGGATGATAGGAAAAGCACAAGCAGAGGTGCTTTCTATCTAGGAGAAATTATGGTGGCATGGTTAAGCAAGAAACAAACATATATCTCTCTATCTACAGCAGAATCAGAATATATAGTAGCAACATCATGCTGTACACAAGTCATGTGGATGAAGAAAACCCTCCAAGACATGAAGGTAAGCATTGATGAACCTATCTCAATCAAATATGATAATACAAGTGCTATAAGTATATTTAAAAATCTTGTGCTTCACTCAAAAACTAAACATATCCCAATCAAGTATCATTTTCTCCGAGAACAAGTGGCTCAGAAGATAGTAAAATTGGAGTATGTACCAACAAAAGAACAAACAACAGATATATTTACTAAACCGCTTGCCAGAGAACCATTTGAATATTTGAGAGACATATTAGGGGTAGTATCTGTAGATGCTACTCTCTAATATAAAGAGAAAGAACAGTTTCAGGGGGAGAACAGAAACGAAGATATCATTCTCAGGGGGAGATCAAACAGCAAGGGAATCATGAAAACATGTCCTCAGGATCAAAAGGATTATGGCAAGAATACATTCAACATAAAAGAATCAATAAAATGGCGAAAGGGTCAGTGGTGCAGTGGAAGAGTGGTGAACCTGACGTGAAGCATAAGCAGCAGTGTACAAAGTCAGAAAAATTCAAAGAAAGAAAATGCATGAAATATTGGAAAAGGATAAAATCACAGCATCAAAGAATAGAAGCTACACTAAGAATTCAAACCCCTTTCCATTGATGTCAAAGGGGGAGGAAGAGAAAGTAACAGGAGGAAGAGCAGGCAAACAGAGAAAGTAAATAGAGAAAGTGTATTGCCACAGAGAAAGTGTATTTCCATCAATGCCAAAGGGGGAGATTGTTGGAAATATTGTCATTGATGGCAATGGAAGAAGCGAAGACAGAGACAGATAAAGAAGGTAGCATATGCAAAGATAGGCAAGGAACAATAGCAGGTAGTATGTACAGCGAAGGCAAAGGCAAAGGTCGAGTAGCAGTAGCAGCTAAGGCTGAGGCAGAGGCAGCGAAAATAGAGGAGAGCCATTATCAAAGGTAGAGGCAGAGGCAGAGACAGAGTTGTTATCACAGCATTAGAGGCATAGGTCTAGCGACAGAAGCCGCGAAGGAAGAGGCAGATGCATAGCTGTTATTCCGAGAATCACTACCCAGTTAGTAGAAACACTAAATATAAATTTCTGGAAACGTAACCCAGGCGGAAGGATATATATAAATAAATTCTGAGAATCGCTTAACCCGCTAGAGGATACTCCAAATATGAAACATAAAACTTACATATATATGCAACGCATTACATATTTCACAAAGAATCAAAGTATCATAAGGTGGGACCCTTTCCCAATCGCATCGGAGAAAAACTGTGCAGCGGAATATGTAAACAACAGAAAATTGTGATTGCGATTGAAAGCTCGGACCCGATGGGAATAAAAAATACAATACATATATAAGTTTCATATTATTGAGCCCCAATTTAAAAGAATCAAAGGTCCAAAGCATATTTATTAAGTTATATGGAGTGCATAATACAAAGTTCTATGTGGTGGGACCCCTTCCCAATGGCATCGGAGAAAGCAGCGGAACATGTTAACAAATATTTGCGATTGCGATGAAACCCAGATCCGATGGGTTTATAAAACATAATTGATATGTGTCAGAACATGCAACTAAGAGTTGTGATTGTGATCAATTGCAATCGGAAGCAATACATCAATCGCATCAGAAATAAGCAGAACGTCAGAGCACTATGTTAAAAATTTGCGATTGTGATTGAAGCCTGGACCCGATGGGTCTATAAATTATGATCTAACAGGTTTGAGTTCCAGTTCTAATCGCATCGGCACATTTAAATGAACAGTGACCAATTGCAATTGGAATTAAAGTGGGGCATCGGAACATGCAAATGGAATTTGCGATTGTGATTAATCGCATCGCATCAGAGTAATCACAGTTGGAGCTTCAGAATATTGGAATGTTGGTACATTCAAATGGAAATTGTGATTGCGATCAATTGCAATCGGAAGAATTCGAGAAGTAGTGTATAGCATTGGAAAGCGTAGCAAATGGACCCAGATATATGATAGTCTATTGATTAAATGGAATCGACCCATTATACTAATGTTTATAACGCTTGAATTAGAAAATAGAGTCGAAGGTTTATACAGCTGTGGGGCCCAAATTTTTCAGAGTTGTTCATTAATATAAATTCTAGGGTTTATTAAGAAGGTTATAAATGTTTTTATTGTTGATGGTTCATGATAAAGATTGTGAGTACTGTATTATTAAAAAGGTGTTATAAAATGCCGAGAGTTGTTTTATGTAACGGGTGCGATTGTATTGAAATATGCCGTGTGGTCTGTGGACCCATGGGCCTCGGCTTAAGGTGGAGGGCGATTTTTGTGGTGTATGTATGTTCCACTTGCGGAACTCACCACGTCAACATGACACTTGCTGTGTGTAAAGAGTTGGAATTTTCCTAGAGTTAGAGTACAGTTACATACATATAGGAGTTACACAACTGCTATAAACAGAAAAGCAGACAGAGGAGAAAAAGGGACAAAAATAGTCAAATAAAAGACAAATGCGCAGAGATCCAAAAGGCTGAATGAGTGAGATGGAGTTCTCATTGTAATTAAATGTAATATTTTAATTGGGTCATATTGTTTGTGATGCAAAGGCAAGTGTCCAAAAGAAAAAGAAAAATCCCACTGTAAATTTGTACATATTGTTATAATTTTAAAAATGAGTTGGAAAAAGGAATGAGAAGACAAAAGGCAAAGAGTCAGGGCTGTTCACTCCAAATTCTCTGTGAAATACAAACAGTCATGTGAGGAACTCTATATATAATATCAACTGGATATGCATAAGAGAGGATAGAAAGAGTAAATCTAGAGAAGGCAGAATATAGAAGTGTGAGGTAGAGAAGATTAAGAAAATAAGAGTAGAAAGAGAAGCTACAGAACAGAGCTGGTATCTGAGGTAAATCAGCAAACATTCAGTTTGATAAATTGAGGAAGTTGGAGCATCCCTATCAAGTTGCAGCTTGATAGCTGTCAGTTGTAGCTGACTGAGGTTGGAGCCTCCTGTAGGTTGGTGCCTGCAGAAAATTGAAGGGAGTTGGTGCTTCTTTGCAAGTTGTAGCTTGCAGAATTGAGGTTGGAGCCTCCTGTAGGTTGGTGCCTGCAGAAAAACAGTGGTGAGAGGGAGTTGGAGCTTGCCTTTGCATCACAACAATAATAAGATGTGGTTTTCTCCCTTTATGGGTTTCCACTTACATTTGTTGTCTCTATGTGTGTTTCTTATGTGTTGATGTGATTCTTTCAATCTGCTTAATTGTTTGCTGCTCTCAACATAAGTATGGTGTCACATTAATTTAATATTAGCTGCAACATTTTAAGACTGTTCACATAGTAAGCTGTAAATAATTTTGGTGAAAATTTGAAAAGGCTTATGTATGTATTAAACTGATTCAATTTCCCTCTCGCCTTTTAATCTCAGATTCAACAATCATAGTGATATGCACATAGAAAAAATGGGTCACTAATGCATATGTGGTGGTCTTCAAGTGTCAGAATTGCATAGATAAGATGATTTCAGACGACATTTTTCTCAAAAATTGAGGTGAGCGAAGAAAAAAAAAATATACCATTTTGCTGTGAAATGGATTCAACCCTACCGGCATGAAAACAACAGGAAGGCAGAGATGAAACATAGAGTTATACTTAATTGCGCACTTTAGACATGCCATTAGAAGGCGTATGAATTATGTGGTAGAATAAAAGAAATTTTCATATATGCAATATGAAAAATATGCTCTGTGCTGACTAATGAACCAGAAAGTTGTACATTATTGCACATTTTAAACATATTGTCAGTAGGAATATGAATTTCATAAAAGAGGTTAGAGAAAATTTAAAAGAATTTTCCAGATATGTGACAAAATAATAAAACTTGAGTCTGTGAACCTAGATAAGGTTTGCCAAAAGATAGGAGAAATTTGGCATGCAAAAATTTGGTACAGAATTGGCATAGCAAGTTTTCAAATCATTCAACAGTATACCAAGTATAAACGAAAATTGTATATAGCTCAATACTTTCCATTATCTATTTCAATGAAGGAGAAAACATGAATAAATTGGGTAGGATAACAAAAAATACCTACCAACTCGTTGAAAGAAAACATTTCATGGAAGTGTAGTGATGGAACTGCAAAAGTCAGCTAGAAAAGTGCTACCAATTTTATTAGGTGGGATAAAGATAACAAACTGAAATATAAACTGGTAGGAAAAATTGCAAACCCCAAGGATAGTAAGAGGATAGTTCTAGATGAAATTCCAGATTAATTTCCAAATAAGGAATTTAGTTATAAAATGAAGATTAAACCACGTATTATATTAAAAATTGGTAGGAGTTAAAATAGAAGCCACAAGAAATAATATTGATTTGAAACCTATGTAAAAGCAAGTAGATCCCTGCTAGGTCATGTTGGTTCAAAGGGGAGATAGAACCTCAAAGAAAACCATAGATTACTGAAAAAACAAAAATTTGAATTGAAATTCTACAGGACAATTGGTCCTGTTTTACTAGTCAATTAAATCATGATATAAGAAAAACGAGGAATTGGGATATAAAATTGTACAAGCCTAGAGGAGCAGTAGTAAAGCTCAAGAATAGTGAAATTAGTTGCAGTATGGATATATCCTCTGAGTTGGTAGTAAAGGATCTGTTGAAATGTATGCTTGAGAAAAATGAGAAGGGGTTGATTCAGGAACAAAAGAATGGAAGTAAAAATTCCGCAAAAATAAAGAAAATGATAAGCAAACTGGGTGTTTGCAATTCCTTAATAAGTTGAAAGGAACAGAAAAAAAAATGTTGGGATGTCTGTAAAGGAGGAATATCCCTAAATTTTGAATAATGCTTAAGTAATAAAGTATTAAATTACCTCTACAAATTTCTAAAGGAATATCTCAACTGATTATATAAATTCAACAGTGGAGCATAGACATCAAAATACATATTCCTTTAGTGAAGTAAATAAGTGATGACTACTTATTAAGTGTACAAATTTCTAAAAGGTTGATAAATATATCAAGTGAGAAATAACTTATAAGTATAAAAATTGAGGGTACATAAATCATGTGACCCTAACACAGCATATTTGGTAAGAAAAAAAAAATTCTTAATTCAGACATACAGATGACTCGAGTTAAGTTCAAGAATTAGAATAGTACATGGTTGTAGTTATCTGAAAAGAAAACATTATTTCGATAGGGATGATATGTGTAAAGAAGTATTTAACATTCGTTTGAATGCTTAAAGTTGCAACTAGTATATATATATATATATATATATATATATATATATATATACCTTATTAAAGTTAAATATCCAAACTAATATTACCTTTTTCAATAAAGTCGGAATTTGATATTTCAAGATTATAGGTATAAGTAAAAATGGGGTATGAGTATTAAATTAAGGTTAGTTTAATACTTCCTTATTGTATGTATATGTTGTAATGAAAATGGGAGAAAGGAATACTTACATGTACAAAAAAAAAAATAGGGTCTTGACCTTTTGTATATAGGAATAGTTTTAGAAATATTCAAGGGAAATACCTATGTAAAAGTATTTAACCATTTAAAGGGATAAAGGAATTAAGAGAATAATGTGGTAGAGGGTTAAGTCACACTAAAAATATATCGTTGACAGATATCGTATAATTGTGACAAAAAGATAAGTGCAGCATGGAAACAGAAGTTTGTCAAACTATCATGAACAACTATAAAAATAAAAAGATGAATAATATGTAGACAAAAACAAAAAAAATTGTGGATGAGAGGCGTTACAATTTTCAACTTATCCTCCTCTGGGTTTACTCAAATTTCATGCAGGAACATTTGTTAGATACATAATATGATTCCTCATCCAAGGATTACCCATGTTGAATACTTTCTATGGACCTTGCTACATGAAAAATTATAAATACATGAAAAAACATTATTTCAATAATTTTTTTCATGTATTTCTCATTTTTTGTGTATCTGCCTGTAAACCGTGACTCAAAGTCAAATGTATATGACTGTAAATCCATATCTCACATATTGCACTTATAAACCACTTATACATTTTATACCGAAACTTATAAACTTAGACAATGCCTATTTCACAATGATAGATTAACCAGTTTAACGTAAATCAGTTAAAAAACCATGAAAATTGTATATGTTCAGCCATGCCTATTATAGACTTCTGTTAATACTGGCATAGATGCATGTTAACCCAGATTTAATTAGCCAATTTGAAACCTCCTTATTTCAACCTCCTTATTTCCACATCCATATTCAACAATTTTTTTATGAACAAATGACACCAATTGTGTCGTGAATAATTCTGTCAAATTTAATGTATGCATTGTATGTTCTGAAGACTCCAATGTAATGGATGCATTGTATGTATTTTTTTCTTAAATATTTTTATGTTGTTTGTCATATTAATGTCATATAGTGTATGAAGTTTTAAATTGTTTTTAAATTATTTTTATTATGTGTTGTATGTGATTTTGATTGAAAATGTTTCTTTTTTATTTATTAAATAAAAAAAATTATTAGAAAAATTATTGCTTTAATCCTTAGAATTTACAATCAAAATTAGAAAATGTATTTTTATCTAAACTATTTATGAAAAGTTTAATATTTTTTGATCTTCTCTACCATGTCCTTTTTACATATATCTAGAATAATATTATTTGTACAGTTTCTGGTTTTTTGTAACATTTTACTACCATAATCAAAATCTATAGAAATAATAATCTAACATTATAATATCTTGAAATGGATCTAGCCAACTCAAATATAGTATTGCAAATCCCTAGCTAAGTTAGATGAGGAGGCTATGTATTACATATGGTCTTGAATGATCATTTGGACTCTTTAGATATCTAAAGAGTCCAAATTCTCATTCAAGACCATATGTAATACATAGCCTCCTCATCTAATATATAAAACTTTAATCCATGTGCTTAACCTTAACATTGACACAAATGGAATTGCCAATTTTACTCACTGCTTTATGATAGAAAAATATGTGGATGAATATTGCCCACATATCCAAAGTCAAAAGGGATAGATTAAAAAGGGATGCGCTCTGGTCATCTATAAAAGATAAATTAAAGAAGCATGACATATTAGTAATGCAAATTAGATATGTGTACCAATTATGTTCATATAACACAACAAATAGATGATTCAATAAAATGTCACATAGAATTCATTTATCTCATGGGCCTTCAACTTAAATTATATATCTAGCATTACATTAAGCTATAGGAGATAAATCAAAGAAGCATTTGAATGTAAATTAAACATGTGTAATAATTATGTCCTTTAGTTTAATAAATAGATAATAATTTGCAAATGCCATATCTAAGCTATATTTCATCTAAGTAGCTTTCAATTTAAACTCATATCTTTAATGTTAAATTATATAAAAGAATAACAGTAATCCAAACTTAAAAAGAAATATTTAGAACTTTAGTATAAAATGTGACATATAATTTTGATAGAGAGCCACACAAAATTGCAAATTCGTACCTTAACAAAATTGTTAGATCATTTTAAAGAAAACGTGTCATATAATCAACTTTCATCGAAATATATGATAAACTCAACCCAATTTTATGAAAAATAGTATACCATTTTTTACATTTCACATAATACAAATAGATAAATATTACTTAAGTATTGTTATAAAGATTTAACTACCCATAGAGAGATGGCCAAGTGATTGAGACAGGGCATCATCACAATAAAAAACCAAGTACAAATTGTAGTAATCCTAGAATCATGTTTTACATAAAGTAAAATTGGGGAACTCATGACTTGTACTATAGATAAAAATCATTTACCCTTACCAAAAAATATATGATAAAAATTGACAAACTACATAAGTTTAAGCTTATATAATCCTTCTTCCCTTCCATATAGATAATGAAAATGATTGTTCCAAGTCTCATGTTGCTTCTCATGTTATTTTATAAACCTTGAGTGGAAACAAAAATAGGAGGGAAGAAATGTAAGAAATATAAAACATAATGAAACACAATGTAAGAAATAGAGAACATAATGAAACACGCACATACATATATCTCTAGACAATCAACACAATTATTTTCTTATGAATCCTTATGGGAGACAAGCAACCCTAAAAAGTAATGATGCTCTAGACTCCTGTTTCCCTAGGAAATCCTTATGGGAGAAAAACAACACTAAAATGTAAACATGTTCTACTCTCTCTTTTCTGGTATGAAAAATATGTGAGTACAAAGAAAGAGGTAATCTCTCTTGATTTAGCTAAGACTTTTAGCGTGTAAGGTTGCTATAAAAACTTAACTTCATACATTTTTCTCTCTAACTTCACACTCCTAGTTGTATTTTCAACTATGGAACAAAATACAATAACAAAAAATGGAACTCTTATTCCTCCTAGTGGCCAAGTATTTAACTTAGCGTGATAGCCAATTAGGTGTAAGATATGACTCTGTCAACCATTAACGAGGTTTTTGATTTTAGACATTTTAGAGTCTTGTTAAAATTCCACATGTAGCTAGCTTGCCATGCATGAGTAATGGGGCTAAAATGTCATTCTCTCGTACCGTGACCTGGTCAACATGATAGGTCAACTTACTAAAGGCATAAATTTTGAATGAACTTCATTTAATGTTTTTCTTGCACCATTGGATATGTCTTTAAGTGTAGAATAATGGTCAAGATTTTGGCACAAGGGATCATCGTTTGACCCCCAGAAATGTCATTTAATACCTCAAAATGACTCCAAAAGGTTTTAGAGCCCAATTCTCCACCCACCATTAAAATGACCCTACAAGTTGATTCTTTCAGTTTTTTCACTCTATAAGCATCAAAATATATGACAAATAATATAATTATCCAATTTTATAATATTATCCAATCTTATAATATTTTAAACCTAAGGTCTTTCCCATACCAAAGTATGTTCTTTTAAAACATGTTTTCTTGGTGATATGGGTGATTTAGAAATGACTGGGAGAGCAAAATTCCTCATTTAATATGTACAATATGTTTGGTAGGGAGGTTAAACAAAAGGATTTTGGGAGTTTTTCATTAATATTTAGTGTTAATAAAGGTGTTGTCTAATATCATCCCCCTAGGGAAGCTAAATTGGAGATCATCATGGAAATGAAGTGTTATGTACCATGACTTTCTAGGTTCAAATCTCCTAAGTGTACTAATTTCCACATGCTAGGGGTGGAAAGGTTCAACTAGGGGTTATAATAGTAGCGATGGAAAACAACCTCACATCACATGAGTAAAAAATAATGTATTCTTTAATATCACATGAACACAAGTGCTATGAAATAGGTTTATTAAGTGTAGACCCCATGGATACATACACTTGGTTTATTTTGAAGTTAAAAATAGATAACATGGGTTGAAAGGGTGTGAACTTAAAGAAGAAAAGAAACCACATGGATATGTTTGTACATGTTTCCGTTTCAATGGAAGTTCTTAAAATGGCATGAAAATGGATTAGAAACACTTTCTTAATTAGACTGTCTCCATCTATGCTCATATTTGTATTCATCCACATATATAAAATCCTAATTTAATTTGACCATCAGAATATTTGTCTCTCTATCTATGTGTGTGTGTGTGTTTGTGTGTTTATGTATTAGTCATTGGTCATTCCTTGCCTATGCATCCACTCCTTCCTAATATTGATTGACTATTGGTCCTTCTAAATCTTTGCACAAATATGTTCGTGGGTTATTGTCATTTTCTAATCAAATAGAAATGAATCAAGGTTAGGTATCAAAAACATGATATAGCTCCTTGTATGTTCCACCCAATGACAATTATATTACATTGTATACAATTGTAGGGTCTTTATGCGGTGAAGCATAACCATATATTTCATGCCCTTCCCCATATTAAGCACCATTCCATTCCATTGTATACAATTATCCCTTGAGAAGCACCACATGTTGCATATTTAATTCTACTCAATTTTTTGGTGTGACCATCACCTTCACATCTAAGTGAGAATTGTTGGATTACCATAATTGTTTATCAATGTTGAAACAACGTTTTTTTATCATTCATAAATTAATATAGCTTTAATAATACATACATATGCATTTAATTAGCCAATCTTTGTATGTTTTATTAAATTAAATTCATTTCAACCATCCATAGTTTTGGGCCACTATTCATTTTTGAAATGAAACTAATTGTTTCCTATCTACATTAATTTATATGGAATAAAGTACATGTAATTTATCTAATATTCCTCCAATTGTCAAGGAATTTATTTGAGGTTAGAAAATGAAATTTTTTCTATTTCGTTATTATTCAATTGTAATTAAAGGAAAAATTACAATGGGATAATATTCATCATCAATCTCACATGTTGCTCCAAAATATGTTTGAACATCTTGCAAAGAACATTTAGGGAAAAATAATATTGGCACACCGGATCTCAAGCACTCAAATATTGTAACAAAAGAAGTTGTATCGCTAGGATTAATTAGAAATGAAACTATATTATCTCATTTCCACGGTTGTTGTGATGCTTGATAGAAAAAGGAGCTATCCAAAATGGTCAAGGAATATCAGACATACCTTGATTTTCAGTGATCTTTATTATAACATAAATATGATGGTGATACCAAACCTACTAAACCAACAACAAATAAAGAGATTGCAAATTATGTGAGGCAAATATCTCTTGAATCACCTCTAAATATATATGTATTCTTTCTTGTGGATGCAACTTATGATGGATCACTTGAAGTTATCATTGTTAAACATACTATAAAACCATAAACATTGCAATAGTTGAGTTAAGGCTCAAAATTAATCTTTATAACTATTAAACATAATACAAAACCATAAGTGTAGAAGTAGTTAATTGAATTAAGTTTCAAAATTTATCTTTTAGAATCTTTGCTTCTGTGATCCATATAAAATTGTAAAATCTCTTTCGGTAATTTTCACATGCAATGGAACATTGTCGATGCATTTCGAACCAACCAGTGTGGTTTGTCATCAGGACTAGGTGAGAGATCAGATCAAGTCAATAAGTTTAAATAGATGTAGAGATGGTCAAACTAGTCGTTTGGCTAGTTTGACTTTTTAAAATTTATTTATCAATTATATATTATGTTTTTTAATTAATTAATAATGGCCATTATTACCGAAAGGGATTTTACAAATTTATCTTTTATAAAATGAATTATGGGGGGCATATTGAGATGGTTATCTTACTTTTTACTGATTCTTCTAATATTCCTAGAATTTTATGAAAGAAACTATGAATTTGAAATGTTTGTATAAATTTAATGAGGGTACATGAGTTGATTTGGAGAAGACCATCATCACTTATGTCTAGATTGAGACAGGGCATCATCACAATAAAAAACCAAGTACAAATTGTAGTAATCCTAGAATCATGCTTTACATATAAGGTAAAATTGGGAAACTCATGACTTGTACTATAGATAAAAATCGTTTACCCTTACCAAAAAATATATGATAACAATTGACAAACTACATAAGTTTAAGCTTAAGGGTATATAATCCTTCTTGCCTTCCATATAGATAATGAAAATGATTGTTCCAAGTCTCATGTTGCTTCTCATGTTATTTTATAAACCTTGATTGGAAAGAAAAATAGGAGGGTAGAAATGTAAGAAATATAAAACATAATGAAACACAACGTAAGAAATAGAGAACATAATGAAACAAACACATACATATATCTCTAGACAATCAATACAATTATTTTCCTATGAATCTTTACGGGAGACAAGCAACCCTAAAAAGTAATGATGCTCTAGACTCCTTTTTCCCTAGGAAATCCTTATGGGAGAAAAACAACGCTAAAATGTAAACATGCTCTACTCTCTCTTTTCTGGTATGGAAAATATGTCAGTACAAAGAAAGAGGTAATCTCTCTAGAGTTAGCTAAGACTTTTAGCGTATAAGGTTGCCATAAAAACTTAACTTCATATATTTTTCTCTCTAACTTCACACTCCTAGTTGTATTTTCAACTATGGAACAAAATACAATAACACAAAATGGAACTCTTATTCCTCCTAGTGGCCAAGTATTTAACATAGCATGATAGCCAATTAGGTGTAAGATTTGACTCTCTCAACCATTAACGAGGTTTGTGATTTTAGACATTTTAGAGTCTTGTTAAAATTCCACATGTAACTAGCTTTCCATGCATGAGTAATGGGGCTAAAATGTCATTCTCTCGTACCATGACCTGGTCAACATGATAGGTCAACTTACTAAAGGCATAAATTTTGAATGAACTTCATTTGATGTTTTTCTTGCACCATTGGATATATGTCTTTAAGTGTAGAATAATGGCCAAGATTTCGGCACAAGGGATAATTGTTTGACCCACAGAAATGTCATTTAATACCTCAAAATGACTCCAAAAGGTTTTAGACCCCAATTCTCCACCCACCATTAAAATGACCCTACAAGTTGATTCTTTCAGTTTTTTCACTCTATAAGCATCAAAATATAATATGAAAAATAATATAATTAAATCCAATCTTATAATATTATACAATCTTATAATATTTGAAACCTAAGGTATTTCCCATACCAAAGTATGTTCTTTTAAAACATGTTTTCTTGGTGATATGGGTGATTTAGAAATGATTGGGAGAGCGAAATTCCTCATTTAATATGTACAATATGTTTGGTTCATGCCACTAAGCCAAGAATTTTAAATTCAAATGAATTTTAATATAACCAACTAAATCCTGCAAAAAAAGAATAAAACAATTTATGTTAGGGTTGTGGATTCAGGCATTGAAACAACACACCATGATATTTCAAATTTAAAAATGATGGTTTGAGTCCTAGGTAGCTTAGAATCCTATATTTTTTCAAAATAAGGATACACTCCCATTTGATTCTCATTATTAGGTTGTAATCATGAGGCTCTCGCTCAAGAGTGGACCTTCCCAAAATCTTGTGACGTCTTGTCACAAACAAAACCATCAAACGGAAAACACATCTTGCAAGAAACATAGCTCGCTAACATATCATTTTTCTCCTTCAAAGAAACAAAAATTCACATCATGTGAATATCTCCATGTACTCTTACATATTGGTGTACAAAACCATCAACCAAACAAAAGTCGATAAAACATGCCTTTTCAAACAACTGACTCTCAAGTCAAATAATAGAGCTCATGTACAAATTTCCTTCCTATATACTTTATCAACCTCTTCTAGTGATTCTTGAAAGGTGGATACTTAAATCCTTCCTAAAAATTTGAGCTCTAAAATGAGAAGACATATAAGGTCATTTTAAGTCATTCTTCTATCCAATTATAAAAACCAAGTGAATATTTCTACATATTGATTTCTGTCCCATAAACTGTACAATATATGTGGAGTTGCCTCGCCCTAAGCGAGATGTTTAACAAACATAATAATAGAGAAACAATTAGTGACGTCACCAAAAGATGTAGCCTCTTCAAGGTATCAGATCCTCTCATCAAGGTCAAGAATCTATTCACCAAAATGTCCTATGGAAATGATGGTTTAAGAAACAAAACTAGAAAAAAACCTTCAGTGAGAACAACAAAATCTAAAACCTCTTCAAGGTCTTCAATCTGCTTGTAAAGTTAAATTACATGTCTTGATCAAGTCCAACAACAAAGAAACATTCAGTGACAACACCAAAATCTACAACTTCTTCAACATCTTCTAAACCATCTTCAAAGTCAATATTGCGTGCATCAAATTCCTCAGCAAGGTCATCAATGGAGTCATAAAAACTACTATTTCAAACTTCAATGCCAAAAATAAGTCGAAAGAATTTAATTTCTCCTCCAAAACCTTCTTCTCTAAGAAAAGCTAGCATGATGTCGTCAAGAAATTCAGTAATTCCACGAGGAAATTCTATCAAAGTTAAAACAAATCATTTTCATCCATATTTAACGCCTACTTTTTCAGGTGGAACACCTCCAAATTTAAGGACCACAATGACATAAAATATGTAACTTTACCTAATAGGTATAGACCTAGAACCCCCAACTTTGCGTGACATGTACAATTGAAGATCTTATATGGTAAGCAGTGTGAGAAGAGAGTCATGGTCACTGAGTTGAGCAAGAGAAATAGTCTGGTATGACAACATTACTTGTGATAGGTCTAGCTATCAGGCTACCAAATTACATGGTAATGGCATTCAAAATGTGAAAATTCCCATTTCACTTGGAAATAAGATGGTAGAGAAAGGTATAGATGAAAGGAGATATCCATTTATTTGCATAATTTTTTCTAGCATGGACCTTAATGTCATAGCCTTATTTTGCCTAAATGAATGCAAATTTCCTTGCCATTTGGCTTGCGACATTCATAATTCATGCTCATGGAACATGATTGTGTTGCAATTGTGATAACATTTGTTGTATGCAGAAGCTAATAAAAAATGATCGAAAATGACATTTTTGCTCTATTTTTTTGAAGAATTACGGAAAATTACGCCAAGTAGCTTCCAACCTCATATGACCATGATGTCAAACTCATCTCAGGATATTTTCCAAGTAAGAGCCACTTAAGCAAGCAATCTAGTATACATGACTCCAATTTCAATTAGCAGCAATGACAGTTCTAAGTATGGTGCAAACATTGCTCTAGATCCTCAATGGGGCATGTTTGATGGCAATAATTTGAGGAGTGAGAGAGGGAGATGGTAGGAGAAAAAAATCAAGGAATCCTCGGGAAATTGAAAAATATATAACTAATAAGGTGGAAGACATTTGTAACCTAAGAGAGAAACCTGTGAGGAAATGGGTGAAGTTGGTATTACACACCCAATTGGACAACCTCAAGGAGAAAACATTTCTCCCACTTTATTTGTTGGCATAACCTAGTAAGTGTTATTCACTAGCATGTATTTTGTAAAGGCCTTTCAACCTAGTTCCCATTCAAATCCATCCACCGGTTTGTAGAGGATTCCAAGCCTAATTTCATTAAAATTAAGTTGGGGATGATCACATTGACTTGCTTGATGACATGTCTATGAAGATTAACTACCTTGAACTATTTTTTTGCGTAGGGAAAGAGACACATTCCTATGTCTGAGCATGAAAACGTTCTTTGATATTGTTAATGCCTCTAGTTTTTACTTCTACAAGTTCTAGATGCAGAGTCTGTAAAGGGCCAGGTAGCCTCTGGATCTCATATTTTATGAAAGGTGACATATCTAGTAAATCCCCCTACAGTCAATCTCTGGAATGGATCTAAATAGAAGTTCTTCATTTTAATATCTGTAAAACACAACAACTTTAAGGTAAACTATGTACATGTGTCATTTCTTCCACAAACTAAAGTGTATAAGTAGTAAATTTTATACCAAGTATGCTCCCACCATGTAAAGCACAATTTGCTGAACTTATCATTTTTATAATATATTTTTCGATTAAATTTAGTTTCACACATGATCAATTATTGCTTTGAAAGTTGTGTTCTACATAATTTGTGTACACTAAATTACAAATTGATTTTTTGAAATCTATTTTGTGTAAATGTCGACCAATAGATATATATCATGGAGGATGAAAGACGAAGATTAGCCGAATCCCATATGGAGGTTCAGGGATCGGAGGATGTTCATGGTATTTAAATATAATCTTAAATCTCCATACATGTGTGTACATATGGAATTGATTTTTTTATTAACTTTGTGAGTGAAATTAGTTGTTAATAACTTTGATATTTTAATTTTTAGGAGGCAAGAGGAGAAGGTTTTCTACTCCATCCATGGAGCATGGCCAAGGATCAACCAGTCGAGGTATGAGTTGTAGCAGGTTGCGGGAAGGGGGTGGTATTTATTCCCCCGAAGGCCAATCAACAGCTGCTGGTTTTCAACAGGGTCACTGTGGGTCTGGTTCTCAGCATTGTCATTCTAGGTTTGGTTCTCAGGAGGGTCATGTTGGATAAGATGTTAACCAACAACATCAAGGTTGCCATCAATTTCAATATTTTTTCATTAAATTTGTACAACTTTTTTTACACGTGTTTTTTCTAATATACGAAATTTTATATATATTGATGCAGAGGCCGAAAATGTTCGAGATAGTGGTCAAAATAGACGCAGGGTATCTCACTACATTCAAGAAGAAGGTTCTCAACCCAGTACAACTTATTCGGCTGAGATTACTGATATACCATGGGAAACCAACATGGCGGAATGCACCTTACAAAGGTGTGAAATCCTTCATGCAAAATCGCAAAGAGATCTCATGGCTTTGTCTCTACCTACTGAGAGTAGACAAAGCCTTGAAATAGTTACACATTCATTGGGTGAAATGGTAAAGGCGTACAGAAATTTGGGGCCAATGACTGATTCATTTGTAGAACTGATGAGAAAGAGAAAAGAAACAGTGATAGGTCCCGATAAATGGCAGGACATAAAACAAAAAGTTACAAGAGCAGAGGCCAATTCAATGTTTAATTATAAGGAACGGCCAAAAAGAAAAATGTTGAAGGTGCAGTATTTCAAGCGCCCAGACAAAGCTGGTTATTTGTATGATCGACATCTTGGGGCCTTTGGAAGGCTTCCATGGAACGATGAGGTTCCTGTTTATTTTGCACAAATGTTTTATGTAGAATTTTTTTTGGGTATGAAACCCGACTACAATGACCTTCCTTCAGAATTTTTTGGCCCGGGGAGAGGTCGATTATATCAACATAAGGGCGCTAAGCAAGATGTGGAGTTGCCTCGCCCTGAGCCGCCATTGGTGAGTCGACCGTTTCGAGTCGAAACCCTGCGATCAGAGATGGATGCGACTTCTCAAATAAGTTGAGAAGAAAGAGATGTTATGATCGACAATGTTCATAGCGGATTGAGTGGAGTTGATCTTTGTTTAAATCGAAAAAGAGCACGTGAAAATGCACGTGCCAATTTTTTTTATCGTACAGATGAGGAGATTTACAACATGAATGTTGAAGATCTCCGAACATATGCAATAAATTATCGCAATGTTCTGCAAGACATAATTTTTCATGAGGAAGAGGGCACCAGAACGGTATGTGTTAGTGACCTTAGGGTTTGAAATTATTTTTACATATATATGTGTACAATTTGTCATAAATACATGTGTATGTACATGTATACATTTATTTGTATGTGTACATTAATCTAACAAAAATTTATGATTATATGTTAAAACACCATTTGCAGTTCTCAGGCATGATGCGTGATGAAAATGTTAATATTACGTTCGGGACCTCTGGCTCAAACGATGCAGATGGGTCTGACCATCATGATATGTTGGCACATGTATGTTAGTTTTTTTTAAGTGACTCTAAAATAAATAATTGTTGCCACACATGTACATGTATGTATATATATAATTTGATAAAATGTTTTAATAGGTACCGATTCCGTCTGATGTTTTTGGGATGGCGGTACCTTCTTCTTCCTTGGGAGATGTACCTTCTACTTCCTTGGGAGATGAGCCACAAGTATGGACAATTTTTCACAAGTTTAAAATTTATGTTTAAAAGTTATATATATATATATATATATATGTGTATATATATATATATATATATATATATATATATATATATATATATGTGTATATATATATATTCTACCTCAAAAATTTCCTTTAAAAATTGATATCTATATATCTATATATATATATATATATATATATAGAGAGAGAGAGAGAGAGAGAGAGAGAGAGAGAGAGAGATCTATATTTTGAGTTATTTAAATTTTTTTGAATTTAGGTTCCTATAGAAGATTTCTTTAATCCGAGGACTCTAGCGACAGAGATAGGAACATCCACAGCATTTGAACAAGTTGTCTTTAGTTCCTTTTTTTAATATTATTGAAAATAAGTTTATATATGTACACGTGCATTTTCATTTGAAAGTTTTTAATTTATATAAATTATATATATATATATATTTAACTGTACATGTATATTGTACAGTTTACCACTGCAGATGTTCCTATGGGAGAACCTGTTCATCAAATGGAGAGGGAACCTTACGAGGTATTGCATGATTTTTTTGTTATATTTTGTTTTTACATGAAGTTCTAGATATATATATTCTCATTCATTTTTAAAACTTCAAATTTTAATGTTCAAGTACATGTGCATTGTGTATGTAGGTTTCCTATTCACAGGATAGGGCGCGGACTGAGACCCAAACACTAGATCCTCCATTTGATGGACATCATTTACAGTAGATTTGATTTTAAAATTTAGATGGTTTTAAAATTTGTTAAACTTGATACAGTTTGATACTCAAGTGAGATTTACAATTTTTGGACATATTTTATTATATTGTTATTATATAATTTGTTTTATTTAATTTTTGGATGGTTTTAGTACTTTTGGCATGTGAATGTGAAGTAATGTTTTCAACTGAACTACATATGGCATGTGATATTTAATGTTAAACGTTTTTGTTGGATAGTTGAATTATAATTGGCATGGCATGTGAAGTTTTTAAAACTCAAGTTTTGGATGGTTTCAATCTACATTTTGAATGTGATATTTAATGAACTTTAAATGTTTAATGTTTTAATGTTGCACAATATATAATCAAAAGGGTTTTAAAACTTAAAGTTTTGGATGGTTTCAACCTACATTTTCACATGTGGTAAATTGAAATGTTACTTGCAACAAGAAAATCCCCATTGATTTCATTGTATATGTTGATTTCTGATTTGATATAATTGCATGTATGATGGTACATTACTTGTAAAGTCATTGGATTAATAGTGTTCATTGATTTCAGTGTAAGCGCAAAAAATTATTGACAATGTAGAACGATTTTTGTGTTATAATAATTAAACCTAATAATCTTGGAGAGCAAGAGAGACTTGAGGTATGGTGTTTACTACAAGAGTTCGAGCTAAATATTTAAATGGTTTATGATTTATGATTTTTACTTTATTTTTAATATAATCGATACGGAAATATGACAAAACTAATAAGGGTGACAATAAGAATAGAAGAAGAAAATAGTTTAAGATTGATCACAATAAATGCTATTCGTAATTGATTACATTCTAATTATTCACATTCTATCATTCAATATTATTACATTGTCACTTTGCATTCAAAATTTTATTTGATCATTTTCCATTATTAAAGTTATTCTACAATATTTATCATCTCAACAAATTGAGGTAACTAAGAAAATTTAAAATTAAAATGACTTGATAAATCTCAAACATATTTAGCATATTTAAAATGGTTATATTAATATTAGATGTATTTACATATTATTGCTAAAATTAATCATTTGTTTCTCATATTATCGATAGTTTTTCCTTGGTTGCACACAACTGAAACCAACTTAGATCCATCTTAACTACGGATCTATCAAGCGCCGAGAGGGATCAAATCTCTCGAGGTGCAAACCTTTCCTCAAGTTTTTCACTCAAAAAAGAGGTTTGCACCTCTAGATATTTGATCCCTCTCGGCGCTTGATAGATCCATAGTTATGATGGATCTAGGAAAATAACTTTCTAAAAATAAGTAAGGGGAAAGAAGCATAGGGAACAATTAGGAGTAGATTTAGGGCATAGGGAACAATTAGGAGTAAATTTAGGAACATGTGATAGTTGGGTGAGATAAAATCATATATTTTAATAAAATAATGGGAATTTGTAGGAGAGACAAATAGCGGATATGACATGTATTTTGGTGAATAATCAAATTTATGGAATTAAACAATTAATTATTTTTGTATGTGAAAACAAGATTCACACCTAATCCTCACCTAAAAGACTAAATTAAACACATTATTGTTAAGGGGACGAGGAGCTTTCTAGGTTTTGAGCTCCCCATTGTTAGATGAGTGTCATAATGGCATTCCAAGTATTTTTTTGAGAACTTATGATATTGTGATATTCTAATTACGAAATAGTGATCTTGATTACACGTTGGACAATGTAGTAGATAGGAAATTTTTGATAAGGGGAGATAAGGGATGTGACCAACTTCCTATAAGTGAAAAAAAATTTCTTCACCTTCCTATAACTCCATTGTAGCTTTGGGGGCCAAAGCTAAGAAGAGTACCTTGGAATTTCTTGGGTGAAAAACCAAGTGGGTCACCAACTTTGGTCTAGTGGATTGGAATTCATTAAAGAATTGTTCATTGGAGCTGCTTCAAGTTAGGAGTGAGCATCGTCACCAACCTACATTGAATATTTTACACTCCCTAGGGTGAATGATACTTTAAATTGATTGACAGTCCAAGACTTTCGAATTTTTCCGAATGCCAAATGATCTTACAAAGCTAGTATTTATAATATCCTAGTAGGTCATTCGGTGACAAATTTTACCGGAAACTTGAAACAAAGAGAATCTATCCTTGGCTAGGACATCATGTAAAATGTCTGCCATAAACAGTAAAATTGTACTTAAAAGCTGAGATTCGGGCAAGTGGGGAAAACCACTTGTTATCTCGTCCCTTGGAGGCTAGGCCGTATGGGGACTGAATCTGACCTTACAAAATAAAGTGAAATAATTTGTACCATACGGTCAGAAAACATATACAAGAAAAATTAATATACAAGAACAATTAATTTCATTCTAGAATATATATATCCAATACATATAACATTTTTCATCAATGCACATGTATAGAAAAACTACTTTCAGTTGATACTAGAGCACGTGATTGTACCCAAACAATTTGTAACATGTTCAAACCACAAATAACATAAGCAGCTCAATTTTTAGTTGATTATTGGAAGTTATAAAACATATTTAATCCAAATATAATAAATTGTTGGACACTTCACTCAAAAAAATTCTAATGGAATTCCATCTTCAATAATCCATTCATGATCGGATTTTGACATTTTCCATTTCTTAATTTTTGATTTTTTCTTTGATTGAACTTCTATCAACTTTATGCGTGTTGCACACACCAAGTGACTATATTGACAACTTATGGAATCAGGTTCATAGTCTTCAAAGTAAACAAAGTCTCCACTTTGATGAGTTTGTCCGAAAAAATAACCTTTCAGTATAATAGACCCTCTGTCATACTGAAATCCATGATCATTATAGTCTTGTAATAATTTCATTGTTCGTTCAGTACAACGCATCAAATAATACTTCACATTTTCATCATTGTCAATAGGTGCAATTACAGCAAAATCATCTCCTGCACAATAAAATAAGAATTTAACATTTAATTATGCATATTTAAATTTATTTCTAGATCTTTAAATCATTAGAAAGTAATTCAAATGTTACCTTCTCTAACAAAATTAGAAACTCGATCACCATCGGATGATATTGTAGTTTCCTCTGATTGTGTTTCTTCAAACATTGCAACAGACATTTTTCCCTTTATATTTAGCTCTGTATGTTTCCAATCGTTCACATACATTTTGTTTTCACAAACGTCATTGGATTTTGTGTTGTCTATGCAAACATCACAAAAACAAGAATATTTTATTTTATCCAATGCAAACACATTTCTGGATGACTTTGTTTGAATTGAATGCAATTTTCGAGTCCCTTTTATTGTTTCAACGCCATTTCCAATTGATCTATCTACGTCTTCGATTCCAATATGCCAGAAAAACCTTTATATGGAAAATTAGAAAAATAATTTGTAAATATGATATCAAAATACAATTAAAAATAATCATTGCATGATAAATGTAGAATGTTTAAAATTAGATTTCCAATATAAATTAAATTGAATGTACCTTCGCACTTCTCTTGATGGGTTTTTCTCATGGCTTAGAGCAGTGATGCACCATTGAACAACTTCTTCAGCGTTCACAAGTCGGCGTGCAGAGTGGTTCATTTGATATCTTTGAAGTACTCATTTTATGCATGCTCCTGCACCGTCATGTTCTCCTTTTCCATGGCCAGTCTCAAAGAAATTCCAACAATGTTTAATGCAGGTTTTCTTATGAAGAGAACACAACCAAAAGAATGATCGTGCAGATTTGAATTGACCTGCGCATCCGTCTGACCATATCCAATGTTCATTGAATGTTATTCCACGATTTTTCAATGAATCATAAATTCTTCCAAAACAATGTTGTACAAAACATGTATCATGTGTACAATCGTCACTGATATAAAAGTGATATTATTTAATGATATGTCGATTTTCACTCGTGCTTTCTATATGATCGACATTTTGTTCAGCATGTCTATATAGAATATGGACGAGCATGGAGACTTGGTCAGAGTGATAGTATTCACTCTGAATTTCTTTTTGTGGAACAAATGTGTAGTTTTCTGCAAAATCAATCACTGACAAAATGGTCCCTGGTGGAAAAACTTCACTAGATTTTTTGAATTGCAAGTCTTGCCATCGAGCTCTATGGGAATGCTTGGTGTATTTGTAAATTTCTGCTTCAAACTTTCTCAAAAAGTCTTCAGAAAAATTTTGTCTTCTCGTAATTCGATTCTTTTAACACTATCTGCACCTTGAATCGATGTACTGATATATTCATATCTCTTCCATTTAATTTTCATGTTGGACAATGATTAATCATTTATATCAATACGATATTTGTTTTGAAATTTAGTCAAATTTCCACAATCATCGCATTTTTTACCACCAACACATTTCTTTTTGTAAAATAGTTCATCGCTTTCTCTTTCACATAGAATTTGAGATATGAAATCACGGATAGTGGAAGGAGGAGGTGAATCCTTCCATAATTTTCTACCCAAATCAAGGAATGTGTCATAATATAACTCAAATTCCACATGATAACGGCAACAACAAGTGTCGCGTACGGTGATAGGTTTTACATACCATGGTTTTTGTTGAACAAAAGCACTGAGTGAAACATGAATTTGACAATTCTCTTCTTTGAACTTGTTGAATAAATCTATCTTAGTGGTTTCCAAGAGATGTTTTTCATGTTCTTCGTATTGATTTCATGATATTCTTCTTCGCATCACATGTCTTGCAGTTGGTGAAACATGCGAATTGTTCTTCCAATATTCATATATTATTTTTTGAACATTTTCTCCAAGTCTATCTTTGTATGGTTGCCTACAAATAGCTCTCCAACAAGCAAGTTCATCATTTACATCTATTTGCAGTCGAAATTTTCGATGTTTGTGCAGAGTTTTTCGCGAGGTTCCCAGTGCTCGTGCCATAGATGTTATCAAATGATTCTCTTGAGTACTTGGTGAAACCATTGCCATCTGTATTTCTCTACGTACATTTGAAACATCTTTATCTCTAGATCTCCTAATTGACTTTATAGCACTACTCATATTTTTTATCACCTCTTCCTTCATTTTTTTATCTTTGGTTGATTTTCGAATACTCAATAGTGTCGTCACTTCTTTTAATTTCCTTGATGATAGGAGACCTTTCAACATTTGATCATGAACTGTCACTCTCTCATTTAAGAAATACTTTTCAAAAATGCGGTCGACACGATATCGTATAATATGGTCAATTTTTTTATCTCCATATGTGTGAGTGTCAGCATTTTCTAACATCTCATTATCGATAGTGATTTCATCTGTACATATTTGAAAAAATAGTACATATTCAATCAATCACTAAATTAATAAATATGTCAATAAATATTAGGAAAATTTTAAATATATAAATAGATCATAATATATACATTTACATACCTGCTTCAATTTCTACTTGAGGTTGATTTTCTTCTTCAATATTTTGAGGAGTATCTCTGTTTGTTTACATTAAACAAAATATTTTTCAAACTAGTTCATCAAATAAAAATTAAGCTTCACATTTTACATTAGGAAAATTTTAAATATATCAATAGACCATAATATTTACATACCTGCTTCAATTTCTTCTTGAGGTTGATTTTCTTCTTCAATATTTTGAGGAATATCTTTGTCTGTTTACATTAAACAAAATATTTTTCAAACTAGTTCATCAAATAAAAATTAAGCTTCACATTTTACATTGGGAAAATTTTAAAAATATATCAATAGATCATAATATTTACATTTACATACCTACTTCAATTTCTACTTGAGGTTGATTTTCTTCAATATTTTGAGGAATATCTCTGTCTGTTTACATTAAACAAAATATTTTTCAAACTAGTTCATCAAATAAAAATTAAGCTTCACATTTTACATTAGGAAAATTTTAAATATATATCAATATATCATAATATTTACATTTACATACTTGCTTCAATTTCTGCTTGAGGTTGATTTTCCTCTTCAATATTTGAGAGGGCTTCTAACTTTCTTTTGTGAGATTGTCTAGTCTCTTCTCTACGTGCCTCAGGGTCTCTTTTTCGATCATATTTTCTCGCACAAGTTCTTCGATTTCCCATGATAATAGGGTATGAAGTTCAAAAAATTTCCTTCAAAAAATTGGACAATAACTCAATTACAAAAAATATCACAAAAGATTTAATTTCAAAAAATTAAGTGTAAATTTTTTGCAAAAAATACATATTCCAATCCAAAACACTTAATTTAAAAAATTCGAGAGAAAAATGTCTTATAAAAATGAAACGAAGCTCAAAAGATTTACTTCAACTCAAAACACGTACATACCTCCAAGAAATGTCTTTTGAATGTACGTCCAAGAAATGTTTTACAATTTTCGCCAAAATCACACCACCTCTAAGAAATGTCCTCCAAAACAATTCTTTAAACCCAAAATTGTAAAATCAACCAAGAAATGCTCTTAAATCCAAACTTTGAAGAAAATTTTTTGAACTCAAAACAAGATCTTTGTAAAATGAGAAGAAGTGTGCGAAATGTGCGAAAATTGTGAATCATTTCGCCCCAATTTATATTGACATGAAATGTGTTTTAGTAGGGGGCTCCGCAAAACTCTCCGGCCGACGGAGAGTTATACAATAGTTCGGTCGAAATTTTGATCAAAATTTTAGCTAAACAATTAAGATGTTAGATTTAACGGGTATTAAGCGGAAAACATAGTTCGGTCGAAATTTACTGAAAGTTCGGCCGAACTAATGCGTCATCAATTATGCAAAAACTAGGCTCTGAATACGGTTCTGCAACTTTGGACTGATTAAACTCCATGAAAGGTTGTTAATTAAATGTTGGAACCAAGACAAGCATTTTCAGAATTGAATCTACTTTCAGGAAATATAAATTTTATGGAATTTAATAAACGTTTAATAATTTTAATTATTTTTCTAATAAAATGGGTGCAAACAATTTTTGAGGGTCATTGTGATTCAATGAAATCAAAATTTTGTATCTCCCAAAATGCATTGTAAAAAAAATTGAAAAAATTATGGGGCATTACATTGGTCCGTCGTCTCTAATGCGTAGCTTTTATATTTTTATTTTATAATTTATATGTTAAGAAATTTCTTGCGACGCGAAACATATCCAAAATACGCATTTTTTCGTATTGGACCAGTTCAAAAAATTCTAGTAATTATGATATGCATCCATTGGCTTTGTAAATATGAAGAAAACAAATTAGACTCTGTCGAGATTGTTGTAACATATTTTGTTTTTTAAAAAACATAAATTTTCAATGAAAACAACATTGCGTCATAACATGACTTCTTATGAATCCTTTGATTGCTAAGAAACACACACTCAAAGAAACACTAACTTGACATATCAAATCTGCATAAAAAAATTTCAAAAAATAAGTAATAGAAAGCTAACAAAATTTCTCACAACTTTTATTTTTATCGCAAAATGAAATTCTGCACAGAAAAATTGTTATAGTTTGCAGAAAGTTGAAGAACCAAAAAAAATGAATTTTTTTTCTCAAAAAAGGGCAAAAAGTGTAACCCAGCTTCACATTTTCACTTAATGTTAGGTCTTGAGAAGGAGCCTCATATTTTGGGCCAATTAATTTTAGGTCTTGAGAAGGAGCCTCATATTTTGTCACATTCATACATGAACATCAAGGAAGGTTTGGGTCTACCATATGAAGTGTTTGAGATATTTCAAATGTTTCATGTTGTTGTTGTAAGGGACACTAAAAAAATTCTTAAGTGTTTAAGGATAAATAATGGTGGAAAGTATTGCTCCAATGAATTCAATAAGTATTGTAATATGATTGGCACTAAATATGAGAATAGTTCCCCTAGTACTCCCTAATAGAATGGAATTGAAAAAAGGATGAATTGCACTATCATGGAGAAGGTGAGGAGTATGTTTTCAAATTTCATATTGGATAATCATTTCTAGGTAGAAGTGTTAAGAAAAACTTGTTACATCATCAATCGCTCACCTTCTACGATCCTAGATGGTGGTATTCCTCAAGAATTTTGGACCAATACGAAGGTATTTTATTCTCACCTGGAATTTTTTGGATGTGAAGCATTTAAGTATATTATGAAAGAGCATAAAATCAAATTGGATGGTAAATCAAGAAAATGTATCTATGTGGCATATTCAAATGGTCAGTTTGATTATATTCTATGGGATCCAATTAATAAAATTATTCTTAGAAGTGGGGATGTAATATTTAATGAATTAGAGATGCATAAGGGCTTGTAGGTGATATGGAAGTCAAGAAAATTGTTAACATGTTTATGAAACAAAACAAAAATATCGCACCATTGCAAGGATATAGGAAATAAATTCAATAATAGGATGATATAAAGTGGAAAGTGACGTGAAATAAGAAGAAGACAACTTTCAGCAACCAATTCAAGATATTCAACCAAAAAGCACACCACCAGAGTTGTTTCATAGGTTGACTAGGCATCATAAGTGCTCACAAATGTATCCACCCTCAAATTATATTTTTCTAATTGATGAAGATGAACCTAATTGTTTTCACTAAGCTTGTGAAGAACTAGAAAAAAGTAGAAGAAACCAATGGATAAAGAAATGGACTCCCTATTGAAAAGAAAAACTTGGGAGTTACTGAAACTTTGAAGAGGAGGAAATTTCCTACATTTATTTATACACAATTAAACACGAGGGTGAAGTGAAGAAGGAAAGATACAAATCAGGGATGGTAATGATGATATTTTTCCAAAAATAAAGTATTGAGTTTACATAAAAAAATTCACCTATTTTTAAAATGTGACCCATAAGAGTTATCCTTGGTGTTGTTGCTGCTTTATACTTGGAATGTTGACTATTAGATCTGGAGATAGATTTCATTCACAGATAATTGAAAGAGGAAATTTACATGGAAGATGAAAGGATTCAAGGTAAAATGTAAATATACCCTTCTTACAATTTGAAGAAGAGCCTTTATGGGATGAAACAAATGCTTCACCAATGGTACAAGAAATTTGATTCATTTATGTTAGAGCATGGTTTCAAAAGACTAGAAGTTGAACATTGTGTCTATATTAAGAAGTATGACCAAGAAAAGTATGTTATGCTGGAATTATGGTGTGAATGGTTCCAGCTAGTTGATGTTGGCATTAACTAAAGATGGAAGCTAACTCATGTTGGCATTGATGTCAACCCTATGTAGCCTAGCTAATGTATGGATGTCTTCCTTGTAGCATGGTTGTAGCTAGTTGAGTTGGCACTGAGTTGGTTATGTTGGCATTGATGTCAACCCTTTACTTCAATATTTGATGATGTATATTGATGGTATTATGGTGTTCATGGAGGTATTTCCTTGTGTTACCTTGTGTTGGTTGTGTTTCCATGATTAGATTTATTGTTGTTGCTACATGAGTTGGAGATGATTTCTCAAGTGATCTATGTTGTCGAGTTGGGACACTTG
This sequence comes from Pinus albicaulis, assembly GCA_034641835.2. Lineage (NCBI taxonomy): Eukaryota > Viridiplantae > Streptophyta > Pinopsida > Pinales > Pinaceae > Pinus > Pinus albicaulis. Next base: position 331,501,003 of record CM076575.1, on the reverse strand, counting down.
ATGAGTGTTAGGTCTTCATGTAGGCCTTCATGCAAAAGATGAATTTTTGCAGCAATGTATTAGCTTCATGACTATGTTGCATAAGAATTACCATGGTACAAATATTCTTGGTATTGGTATGTGTGTGTGGAGTAGGTTGCAACATGATATTACCTTGTTGAAGATAGTATTTATATTGGCATAAACATGGTATTTACTCATGGTATTATGTTGGATATTACGATGGTTCAGGAGTCCTTGGCTTTCACATAACCGTTGTATTTTCCTGTGGTATTGGTTTGGATATTACCATGGTACATGTGTCCTTGGTATTGACATAACCAAGGTATTTTCCCATGGATTATTTTATAGATTACCATGCTACGCGAGTCCTTGATATTGACATAACCATGCTATTTTCTTGTGATATTGGTTTGGATATTACAATGACACAGGTGTCCTTGGTGTGGAAATAACCAAGGTATTTTCCTGTGGTGTCTGTTTTTATATTACCATGGCAAAAGTGTCTTAGTTATTGGCATAGCCATGGTATTTTCATGTGGTATTCACTCAGAGAATTTTTGAGGTTAGTTTGGATTTTAATTATGTAAAAACATATATTGTTGTTGATGTCTGATGGAGTGATAGTGTGATTTAGATAAAGCCACATTGTATGAGTATGCTTCAGACTCATTTGTGAGAAGGATGCTTAAGCATATGTGTTCCAATGGTAGAAGAATGAGAAGATGTATTTTCTTAAGAAATTTATTTTTTCAGAACTTCATATTGAAGATCAATGAAGTAGAGAATTGTAGTAGAGGTGTTGGTAGAGATGGAGAGCTTCATATAGCTCCATATTTAAAAATTGTGTTTTTTTTTTTAGGTGTTGCCACTACATTTCCCACATAGCCATTGTGTTGTATGCCACTATTTGTATTATGAAAAAACTACAGTTGGAAGTGACGGTTTGATATTATGGTTGAGTGTGAGGCTTTTGTTTGTTGTTGGTGATATTATTGTTCAGTTTTACTCAATGGATTGCGGGCACTATTTTTCTTGAGTGGAGAGCATATGATTGTTGTGATTTTATTTGATTTATTGATGGTGTCTTACTATTTGATATCATATTGCTGAGTTGAATTGAGTTGAGAAGAAAGTCTCAGGAGCTAGTATGAAAATAGATGAAATGAGGTGCACATAGAGTAGAGGAGAAGTGACTTCATGGGTGTGGAGAAATCATTGCGAAGTTTCAGCGAAATGAGCAGTTTCTACATCGAATGATAGTTTTCTAGGCCAATCAAATTTTGGAGAGGATCATTGATCGTGGTGGCTTTTGATGGATGGTACTTTGTAGATCTATGTGAGAACATAGTATTTTGATTTTATCAATATAATCGAGTCTCCTGGATGATTGGTGTTGGCTTATTGAATATGAATTTGATTCCCCTAATAGATGGGAGTCAGAAGATCTATGTAAAAGATATATTTTTCTTAACAGAATATTCGAAGACGTGCAACAAGGGTGTTTTTTCCCCATTGATGGGTTTTCCACCAGATATATTGTGTCTCTTGTGTGATATTTTTTATGGTTGTGTTTTATGGTTTTTTTGTGTACAATTTTCTCATATTTGTTTTATTTATATGTGTCCAATATATATTTGTGTCATGATATAATTTGTTGCTAGTGAATATATGTGATTTAATAGAAAATTTTAAAGTGGTAAAAATTATTAATAACACACACTACTGATTCACCCCCTTGCTAAGTAGTTCTCAAAGGTTTAGAACCATTGTTATTAGAGTGGAGCTATATTTGTAGCTTAATCGTTGGATAGTAGACCTGGGGTTTGTTGGAGGAATTTTTTTATTTTATTTTATTTTATTTTTTTATTTTATTTTTTTCAGAATGGCTTCTCAAAGAGTGGTTTTCCTCACTACTAAAAATTTCAAGGTATGGAGAAAAAAAGTTAAATATCAGTTTTTATCTTGTGTATATAACATTTGCAGACTAATATGTGAAGGATGTGGCAATGATCCAATTGCAAATAAATTTCTACATTAAGATGCACAAGCTAGATGCATAATCTACAAGAATATTCATGATGATGATTTGAAGAGGCTAGTAGGTTTGAAATATGTCAAGGAAATTTGGGACAAGATAGAACCCATATTTGGATACAGTACCAACAACAATATGGAGAATATGAATAGGAGAAACAAAAATAAGAACAATAAGAAGGGCCTTCAAAAACAGGAATATCAAGCACAAGAGTCTCATCCTTCTAGTGCAAATGATTCAGCTAAAGATGATGAGAAACAAGAAAATATTGAATCGAAAGGTATCAATATTAATGATCTTTTGTTAAGTTATAATTTTGATGATTCATATTTTGATCATGTTGAATTTCCTAGTGAAGGTGAGAATGATACTAAGGGAATTAGAGATAATATATCTAGACTAATAGTTGCATGCAAGGAACACGAAAAAATATTATAGATGTATGATGATAAGGAGGTCAATCACAATGGGAATATTGTCATCTTAACACTTATATTTCCATAAGCAAAAAGAATTAAAGAAGAAATGAGGAATCAATACAAAGAAAAGGAATATGAGTATGAAATATTAGAATTTGAAGTGATGTCTTTGAGAAAGTAGTGAGAGATGGAGAAGAGCACCTTGGCCTTGGATAGTTTTCTTGCAATCCAAATATCACCATTGGATAAATCTATTATTGGATTTCAAAAGGTTGAGTCTACTTTATATGCATGTAAAAAACCAAATTAGAACCAAAATAATCTGTAGAAAACAAAAATAGAAACAAGAGTAGAAAAGAAAGAAAACATTAGCATATCAAGAAGAAAAAATAACAACAACAAATAAGAAAACCTCGAGGAGCTCCAGCTTTCAGAAAAACCCTTGCTCCAAGAGAGGATTGTGATAAATTTATAAAATTTCAAAGGAAGAAAATTCATTTTGTTCCTTTTATGCATAAGGTAGAATATTACAAATGTGAAATATTTGCACATGTTGCAGTTGTTGAATAATTTAATTTTCACTTAAATTACTTGTCATTAAATTTGCTAACCCGTGGTTCGGGAACTTGCAAAGTATACTTCCAAAATATATGCTAGAAATCTACTTTCAATTCTAATCTATTGAAATAAAGTGAAAGTATAAAATAAAAATTTCATGAAAAATGTTTAAGATGAGTATGCACACACATTATTTTTCAAAAGTCTCAAATTTGGAACTTGGAAAGAAATATTTTAATCTATAAAATTGAAATGACATTTGACATGAAAGTAAACATAATCTATTTACATGAAAATATATATATCATAATAACATGATAGTAAATCTATATTCATCAACAATAAAGTAAATCTATGTTATCAATAGGAAAGTAAATATATTCAAATGACTGGAAAATAAAGACTTAAAATTAAAGCTAATCTAGAAAGTAGAAAATCCTATACTAAGAAAGCATTGAATTCTTAATCCATGAAATTTAGTGGAACCCTATTGTGAAAGCAGTGAGAGATCAACTGAAATTACTAATACATGCATTGTCAAATTAGAATAATTCATGACTATGTATGAATCTAAACGAAAACAAATTAAAAATAAATGAGTCTATGACAAGAAAGAAATAATTCTTGAACTGCGAAAGAACATAAATGGGATGATCATAAATGAATGTAAATATGCATCTAATTAAAATACTTAAAATGAAATGATAAAAGAAACTAATCTATCTTAAAAAATGAAGCATTGAAATTCATCTCATACTCATTATGTGGCCATTCTAAATTGTATGAGAGGTGGAAATTTGAATATAGATCAAACACAAAACGTATACAAAATTCAACTACAATGGTATTCACTACACCATTCATAAGCATAGTGCTAATCCTTAACATCCAAAATTCTCCATTAATATCCAAAAATTTTGAGACCCTTTTTAGAGGAGAAGGAACTCCAATTTATACAAAAAATAAGATAATTAATTCATAAGTTTAGGTCCAAAAATATTTCCTAAATCCACAAATATCTCTTGTGGTTACAACTATGTGTTGACATCTAGCAATTAGCATCTCTTCATATCCTCTCAAAAATTTCTCATAGCTTTGATAGGAGGCACTTATGAAAACTTCCATGATTTTTCTCCAGGAATTTTGTTTGATCAATGATCTCAAATATTCAAGAGTTTTAAGAACAAATTATAATTTGAGACTTAAAGGCCATATATGATTGTCCTGAAATATTCAAATATGCATACAAATGTCACAAAACTCATCCAAATTTTATATATAAGTGAATACATGTTATCTTTCTAATATTTAGCCATAAACTCACTCAAAAAACCAAAATAGAAGGAAAATCACATGTCTAAACCCATATTTTATCATGAAGATGGTCTTAGTGGATACTTATGGAGCTGTGATATATGGAAAATTCTGAAGAAAAGTGAAACAATTGAGAGTGAAATGAATGACATTTTGCAGACCCAATATTCCCCCCAACTGAAGATTTTGTATTTCCTTATGAAACTTTTCATTGGTTCTAAAGTCATTTTCAATAGTTTTTTCTCTTTTATGTAGCCTTGAATATTTTTCAACAATTAGTTTTGTCACTTGAGATGATTTTTTAAATATTTACATCTTTTGTAAGTTATTTTTTATTTGAAATATATCTAAGTGGAAGATCTAATGATTGGTTCTCATGGAAAAGCTATAAGTATTTCATGTGTGACAATACTTTTACTTTATTCTTCTTCTTAATGGAACAAAAAATACTTGAGAATGTATTGAAAATAAATACTTATTCATATACATATCAATCAATCCTTTCTCATATATATATATATATATATATATATATATATATATATATATATATATATATTTTAAACGTATCCATCTTTAGAGAACCAAAAATAACAAAAAAATTCAGTTGGGAGAATTATGTAGGTTAATAATGTATGAGGTTAAGGAATATGGAAAGCCCTCTATGAAAGGTGTTTTTATCTTTTGAAAATGGGTAAGCCATGCCACATGGGAAATGTTCCAAAGACATGTCTAATTACCCCCAAATAAAGGTGTTTTTATCTTTTGAAAAAGGGTAAGCCATGCCACATGGGAAATGTTCCAAAGACATGTCTTTTAGCATTCAAGGAATTAATGATTAAAGATTAGAAAATAACATACCTTCACCTACCTAAAAATTCATTAAGCTATGCATGTGTGAGATGTGTTTTGTTACCTTTGGATTATGAAATGTAAAGTGAAAGAATTTGATCTTCTTCTTCTAATGTTCATTACATGAATAGTGGATGAAATATTGAAAGTAGATCTTTGTGCCTTATTATTGTTGGAACTAATGCTACAGTTGTTGAACTTTGAAAATAAATCTTGTTTTATTCAAACATTGCTGCAAAATATTGAAATCATATAGTCTTCATTCATATCTGAATCATCACATATTTTCTTCTCTATGAATAAATTTTCTTGATGTTGAACATATAAACAAATTTTTGGATTACTAGCCATTAATGAATGTTTTTAACAAATACGAGACTACTCACCATTAATCTCAATGGGATTTAATATGTCCAAGTACATCTTATTAGGTAAAAATAATTGAGTTGAATTCGAGTCACCTAAAAGATCCAACAAATAGGGGACATTGATGTATTTCCACTATTCGTTGTTGAGATAGCTTTTCATCAAGGCATGCAAGTCTCAAGGACTAAAAATAACTCGAGTCTCGAACCCAAATAATGTGCTAAAGTATATGGGTCAAGATTTGTTAGAAGAAGGTCCTGAATGAATCCCCCATCATCTAACACAGGATAAATTAATCAGTGAGAGGACCATAAAACACATATTGCATTAAATTTGGAAGTATTATATTACAAGGACTTTAAGAACAAACATGTTTCATTAAACTTGAAGTTATTGAATGGATCTAGAATTTAGAACTTTAACTAGAGTAAGTTTGAAAAAAAAATAGTTCACTATTTCAATGTATCTATTCACCATTTTTTGAAATAAAATTATCATGATAAGCTATATAAAACAAATTTATATAAATTTGTAGAGTCAAATCTAATCTTTGACTCCATTCATTATTTCGTCTAATATTATTTATGGTTCCTTTTAAAAATTTGAATAATATTAGTTGGTAATAAGAGTATTCTATGTATTAGTATTATTTACCAATTTAATTATAATTTGATACAGTAAATATGGCATTGATTGTGATGAGTTACTATTCTAGTAGAAATTTTTCTCAATTTTAAAGTCTCCATAAAATTTATTTAATCACAGAATTACACTAGTATGTTTATTACCATAACAGTTTTAACTGCAGGTACTATTAGCAATTTTGTTTATTATTTGAGTATCATATTTTATAATTATATAATTTAGGACATTAATATAATTTATAATCAACAAGACAAAATATTACATAAGACCCATATTATGTTTAAATTTATTCTTTTAACAATCAAAACCAACACAAGAACATCTAAAGTGCTAATAGGGATCAATTCTAGAGTTAAGATGGATCTAAGCTGGAAGTCTTACATTTCTTAATGGATTTGCTGAAGACTTTAAGTAGGCTTCATCATAACAATAACACAAAAAAAAATCATGGGATATGCAATACTATGGGCTTGTAAAGCACCATTGGTAAACCCACCAAATCACTAACTCAAACTTATGTTAACTAGTCTATGACCAGAACCAAAAAAATTGTGCCTTAACACTGTCACCCCCAAGTTTCCAAGAACCCAAAGGAAGAGTTCTTGATCAAACTATGATGGTGTTATGAGGATCTCAGTGTAAGACTTGGTAAGGAGTGCCTCCCTTGCAAATTTTGCATTGCAACTAGTATACTAGAAAGTTACTAAGTCAAATAATTTTTTATGCTAAATTTTATAGGTCCCCTTATTGACTTTATAAAGAACCAAGGAGAGGTCCACACAATTTAGAAATAATTATCAAATAATTGTAATTGGTCTAAACACCATTTAAGATTCATTATCAATTAATTGTAATTTGTAAAAAAACTATCATAATAATGGTGAAAAAAGTCTAAAGACATTCATTTGTGACCATTCTCTTTAGTGATCCTTGAAAGTCCACTTAGCAGTCATTATCAATATATTATTCCATGTTTTATTCTAAAAATCATTTTGTTTTACATGGAGTTTTATTTCAAAAACAAAAATATCACCTTTACACATTCATATTAAACCACATGATAGGAAAATAGAAGTCAATAGTTAACTTATTGACTTATATGATATGATTACGAATATGTGTTATTGACTTAAGAATATATAGTTAGAAAAAGTTATGGATAAAAAATCGAAGTAAATCATTTATAATGTATTATAAATTAAATTCTAAATTATTTATTTTGTAAAAATTTGTATCTTTCTTACATAAGCGCCTTATTTCAATAACCTGTTACATTTATAAACATGTATTGTGGAAGCATATAACTAAATAGAATTTAGTAAATAGCTCCATGTCTTGTTGGCTTCTATTAGATTATATAAACTACAAATAATTTATTTAAATTTTGAAATTTACATAATGTTATTATGGATGGAAAAATATAATCTCATATTATGGTGCAAAAAGTTTAAAGACATCCATTTATGCCGCATCTCTTGAATGAACCTGAATAGTCCACTTGACATTCATTATCAAGTAATTATTCCACCTTTTATTAGGAAAAAAGTTTTCTTTTACATGGAGTTTTTCTTCAAAAACAACAATGTCACATTTATGCATTGATATCACAGCACATAATAGGCATATAAAAGTCAATAAATGGTTTCCTGACTAATAGAATTACATGAGATGATTGCATATATAAGTAATTGATTTAGTGATACGTAGTTATAAAATTTTATGGATTTAAAATCAAATGGACCACATAGAACTCATCAATTAATTCTAATTTATTTTGAAAAAAATATATCTTTACCTACATTAAGATCCTAAATAATTTCAAAAGTGCAATACATTCATAAACTTGCATCACTACATATAACTAAATAGAATTCAATAAATAGGTTAATATGTTGGCTTCTATCATATTATTGCTATTAGAATTAATTTATTTAAGACTTGAATTTTACAAATTATTAATGTGGATGGGAAAATAAAATTTCATATATGAAAAATGTTTAAAGGCAACCAATTATGAATCATCTCTTGAATAACTCTGAATCGTCCATGTTTTCTTTCTTTTTACTTGGAATGAAAGAACAGGAAACCTCAGAGTACATCCCACCATTTTGTAAATGGTACATTGAGTAAATAATTGGCCCTAGTTATGGAACCTCACCCCAAAAGAGAGTTGAACTCGTGATTAGCAATAATATCAAAGAACTTCACATTTGACTGTAGACCTCTTGAGCTAACCCTTGGGGCTTAATGAATAGTCCACTTAACATTCATTATCTTCATGATCAATTAATTATTATGTGTTTAATTATGAAAAACATTTTTTTGAACATGGAGTTTGATTCCAAAAACAACGATAGCACATTTATACACTCTTATTAAACCACATGATAGAAAATTAAAGTCAATAATGGCTTCCTGATTTATTAACTCGTATGAAACATATGATTGCAGACAAAAATAATCTATTTACTAGCACATGTTAGTTACAAAGAATTACAGATTGAAAATAAAATGCCTTCCAATTTAAATTTTGAAGTCACTAATTTATGTCCCATTGCCCACTAGTCTAAATAGTCTACTTAGCACTTATTATCAAGAAAAATTAATATTTTTTTTTGGATGAAATTATTCATAATTTATGGCTATTATATATCACATTAATACACTCATATTAAGAAATATAAACAAATAAAATTTCATAACATAACTTTGTTCCTTGTTGTCTCATATGATATAATTTCATTTTATTCAAAAATAAAAATTTATAAGAAGTCATCACTGGATAATGAAACGAAATTCCTTACAATTCATAAAGTTCAAAGACATAAATATCTATGATACATGCTCAATGAAATATTAGCACTCCATTGAACAATCATTATCAATTAATTATATGTCTTTTTAAGAAATGAATTTTTTTTTACAATGGAGTTTGATTTTAAAATTGTATATCACATTTATACATTGATATTAATGCATTTTTATAAGCCATTACAAGTCAACAAGTGACTGTGTCTTGATAATTTTCAATATGATATGATTGCAATAAAAAATATTAATTGAAGTCTATACAAAATAACCAAAAAATATCAATTGGGAAATAACAAACCTTGTACATCAGAAAGTTCAAATCATTCACCTATGGCCCATTACCTATGGCCCATTTCCTATTAACCGTAATAATGCATGCAACATTTATCAACTAAATTATCTATAATTTTTTTGGTAAAATTTGTATATTTATTTGCATTGAACTTTATTTAAAAAATTACATTTCACATTGATATGTGAGTATTAATGAATATAATTAAATATAAATCCATACAATAACTTTTTGCCTCAATGTATCATATAATAAAATGATTTCAATGACAAATAATTCATTTAAAATTTTTAAATTAATATGCACATATATACATAATAAAAATAATTCTTTTGTACAACAAATTCAATGCAAAAATAATTATAAATAATAATAATAATGTATATTAGTATAATTTTCAATTCTCATATAGTTTGAAACAAATAATAAATCATAAAAATTCATTCACAAAAAACTATGTCCAAGTTGCTTTGATAAAATATAATGCCCTTGTGAGTAAATTTATTAAGAAAATCCCATCCATTACAATGAAGTTCATGTTCTATTGAACATTCAAAATTACTCTCGTTTATGTTTGATACAATGAAATGGCTTAAGAAATGGAAATAAAACTTTCATAAGACAATTATCATGCTCTTGTCTTGTATAGGCTTTTATTAAGATGTGGTTTGACCAATATCTAGTGAATTGAGAAGGATGCTTTGATGCATCTATTAGAAATATATTTGATTCATCATATTTATCTCCATATTGGGACAACACATCAATCAATATTTTCTCATCGAATTGTATTATTCTCCTTTCTTTCACTTTTGTTTGCAAATCGCAACAAGAACTGCTTCATATGAATTTAAAATCCCCTATATCAAGATTCTATTTTCCAAGTGCTTATCAGATGTACTTATGAGTGGCATATAATATCCATATTGTAAGATAATATTTTTTTAAGAAATATTCTAATACTTATGACCGAGAAGGAATTAAAAAATAGGAGTTATTACCAAACTGTCAATTTACTTCTCTTCGAATATGACAACTCAATTCATCTCGAAGATATGATTGGAAGAATACTCCTTCCATTTCAAAGATCAACAACATATTTCAACTTACATTAACTCCCATATGCATCGACACTCCAACCACATATTTCACATTAGCATATATCAACTTTAACACTTCATTGCTTAAGAACATCAAAACATAAAATTTCAAAACGTGTGAAAAATGATGTTAGTGTATATTATAATTGTTTTCTATTTGTAACAAGGCAAATTTTACAAGTTTTTCCAAAAGAAAAAATCAGCAAATTTCTATTAATGACAATGAAAAGTTACATTTTGTATATGCAATTAAGCATTTAGAATGCCCCGAAGGGCCTGTGTGCACAGGAACACATAGTAGTGAGGCTACGAAAAGAGAAAAATAATTAGTTTACAGAATGCCAACAGGGTTGGGATTTTTGCACTTGCCTTTTTCTTCTTTTGGACAATCTGCCAAGTCCCCAAATGTGAGGAAGAAGAAAACAAGGCCAACTCATTATTCCTTGTGATTTTTTCTTTGTCTGAGTCATAACTCTCAGACACATGCGAGATTTTATTTCCACCTATACATGTAGTGACTTTAGTGGCTTATGTTTGAAGTTCAGTGGGTGAGAGAGCAAAAACGATGGGAGGGCTATCACATTGTTGGTTGAAATCCCATTTCCCTTCCTCCCTCGCTTGTGGTCCTTGTTGTTCTCATATTCCCTGAGTTTCCTGATTTTCTTCCATTTCTTTCTCATCTTCTGATAAAGGACTATGAGGGAATTTCCATGCTTTCTTGTTTTTAACTTTCTTTTTTGTTACTTTCTTTGTTATTTTGCATGTTCTTTGAAGATGCCATGTTTGTTGACATATCCTGCGACGAAAAGTTGTATTTTCGAATTCTAGCGACTGTACCCACCTAAAATATTTATGTATCATGTTAATAGTATCTGGAATACCTTTACTTAGATCCATTTCCATACAAATGCGGGAAAAAGTAAAAATTTCTTTTTCAATTCTTTCATTATATATCTCTAGCAATCTCCCCAAAGAGTTTCCTATTCCTTCAAGAACAGGATGGTGCCAAAAAGGAAGCGAAAGGTTGTGAAGTCTTACCCATACCATAATTTTTGTTACAACCATTGAATTTGCATCAAAACCAGGGAATGATGCCGAGACGAATAGGCCCACCCTTCACCAAAACCATGGACAATCATTTATGACAAAGTTAAAATCGTTTTGGGAATCAAAATGAACCAAAAAAAATCCTTTTGCGCATAGATAAATATCGCATTCGCTGGTTCAGTTTTAGTGAATCCACTCATTTAGCACATCGGATTTTGGCCAAAAACCATTAAAATAGCCAATTATTCCTTTTGATTGAAGAATGTTGAATAGGTCACTTACTTATGGTATTTCGATAGTTATCTCTAGTGCTTTTTCCAGATTATCCACCATATAGGGGCCTAGAATATTTGGGGGTTGTTTGTCCTGTAAGACTACTTTCCCTGTTAAGGTCTCTTTGAAGGAAACCTGTCCCTTTCCTGACGAATATGCTCTAGATGGTATAGGTGTTCCAGGAAGCCCTCCTTATAATCTAGAGATCTGGATGATATTGGAGTTCGTTTGAATCCCACATTCTTTGAATTGTGTCTCATCCTCCATTACATTGCCAGAACAAAGAAGAACTTGGTGTGAATTAGGGATGCCAGTTGCTATGTAAAATTTCTCCTTCAAAATTTTTAGAGATTCTATATGTTGCACCCAAATTAGTTTTGCAACCCCGGATACAGTTTTTAGTAGAACCTGAAAGGAGTCCTCCAAGTCAGTGTTCTCATTGTTTGTTGTCATTAGTTTTTTGGTTCGTTGTTCAGTCTTAATCGAAATTGCCTTGTCTTCCCCTAAAAAGAAATACATGTGAGTGTATTTTAGCAGATCTAGTTTTGGGTCAGCTTGATCCATCCCCATAGAGGGTCGTCACTCTCTGTGCGTTGAGAAATCAATTTCCACATAAAAAATAACACAATTTTTAAATTCAAATATTCTAATTAACTATATATTAAATTTTAAGGTATATCCTTAATTTTTTTTGCCGTTTATTTTAGTGAAATATCTACTTCTATTGTTGGTGCTGCATACAACCTAATATAATTTTTAAACTTCTGTAGAAAAAGAGAAATTATAAGAACACAATGAACAATCCCTTAGATCACCAATCTTAAGAGCTCCAATGACAAGGTAAACAACAACTAAAAAATAATTGCAATGGTCCTAATCAGACAAACATACCAATTTTCTAATAATTTCTACATACTGATCCATTTTTAAAATTTCTATAAATAAATAAACTAAGAAAAAAATTGATATGAACACATTAAAGAACCATTCAACCAATAATTTTCATTAACACTACCTTACTATAAATTAAAAAAGTCAAAAACCCTAACTTCTTCGAACCATATATCAATAAATATAATGAACCAAGATATAAAATTTATACATGAATTTCATCAATATTTCATCTCCATGTGGTCAACATATCAACTTCAGAATATTCATATAAAAAATGTTATAGTGAAAATTCCAAGATGGCATGTTTGAAGCAGCGAAAGCCTAGAATCCAAAGCTCTCATACCAAATATTATGAAACTAAATCACAAAATAAAATAAAAGATATATCAATGACTTGAAAATTATCCTCTTAGAGAATGGAACCTCCTTTCAATCACATAAATTAACAATTCTTGGATGATACAAATCACAATACCTTCTTGGTATATCTAGAATTTTAAGGGGTGACAATATAATCAGAGCCTACATAAAAATAAAAAGGTAAGGGAAAAACAATAACAACAGTGGGCTTCTATGTGGCACGAAAATAAAAATATGGGGGATACAATAATAATGAGAATAAAGGGGCTACGCTAGTATTATATCTAACAAACATATACTTCTAGGTTTGAAATCCTATAAACTTGATTTTTGTGAGAATTGTATTTATGGTAGGAGAAGAATAGTTTCTTTTATGAGTGATGGAAATGAAATATATATATATATATATATATATATATATATTTGGGAAAATGAATGTTAGGTATTAAGAAGGAGCCTCATATTTTATCACATTCATACATGACCAGCAAGGAAGGTTTGGGTCCAGCATATGAAGTGTTTGAGATATTTCAAATGTTTCATGTTGTTGTTGTAAGGGAAACTAAAAAATTTCTGAAGTGTTTAAGGATAAATAATGGTGGAAAGTATTGCTCCAATCAATTCAATAATTATTATAAGATGCTTGGTACTAAATATGAGAAGATTTCCCCTAGTACTCCCTAATAGAATGGTATTGCAAAAAGGATGAATTACACTATCATGGAGAAGGTGAGGAGTATGTTTTAAAATTTCATATTGGATAATCATTTCTGTGTATAAGTGTTAGGAACAACTTGTTACCTCATCAACAACTCACCTTCTACGATCATAGATGGTGGTATTCCTCAACAAGTTTGAACCAATAAGAAGGTATTTATTCTCACCTAGAATTTTTTGGATGTGAAGAATTTATGTATATTCTGAAAGAACATAAAACCAAATTGGATGATAAATCAAGAAAATGTATCTTTGTGGGATATGAAAATGGTCAGTTTGATTATAGTCTATGGGATCCAATTAATAAAAATATTATTAGAAGTGGGGATGTAATATTTAATTAATTAGAGATGCATAAGGGCTTGTAGGTGATATGGAAGTCAAAAAAATTGTTAACACGTTTATGAAACAACAAAAAATATTGCACCATTGCAAGAATATAGGAAACAAATTCAATAATAGGATGATATAAAGTGGAAAATGATGGGAAATAAGAAGCAGACAACTTTCCACAACCAATGAAAGATATTCAACCAAAAAACACACCACCACAGTTGTTTCATAGGTTGACTAGGCATCATAAGTGATCCCAAATGTATCCACCCTCAAATTATATTTTTCTAATTGATGAAGATGAACCTAATTTTTTTCACGAAGCTTGTGAAGAACTAGAAAAAAAGTAGAATAAACCAATAGATAAATAAATGGAATCCCTCTTGAAAATAAAAACTTGGGAGTTACTGAAACATTGAGGAATAAGAAATTTCCTACATTTTTTTATACACAATTAAACATGAGGGTGAAGTGAAGAAGGAAAGATACAAAGAAAGGATGGTAATGAGGATATTTTTACAAAAATAAGGTATTGAGTTTACATAAAAAATTTCACCTATTTTTAAAATGTGACCCATAAGAGTTAACCTTGGTGTTGCTACTGCTTTATACTTGGAGTGTTGACTATTAGATCTGGAGATAGTTTTCATTCACAGATAATTGAAAGAGGAATTTTACATGGAAGATGAAAGGATTCAAGGTAAAATGTAAATATAACCTTCTTACAATTTAAAGAAGAGCATTTACGGGATGAAACAAATGCTTCACCAATGGTACAAGAAATTTGATTCATTTAGGTTAGAGCATGGCTTCAAAAGACTAGAAGTTGAACATTGTGTCTCCATTAAGAAGTATGACCAAGAAAAGTACGTTATGTTGGAATTATGGTGTGCATCATTCCAGCTAGTTGATGTTGGCATTAACTAATGATGGAAGCTGACTCATGTTGGCATTGATGTCAACCCTATGTAACCTAACTGATGTATGGATGTCTTACTTGTCTCATGGTTGCAACTAGTTGAGTTGGCATTGAGTTGGTTATGTTGGCATTGATGTCAACCCTTTATGTCAATATTTGATGATGTACCTTGATGGTATTATGGTGCTCATGGAGGTGTTTCCTTTTGTTTCCTTGTGTTGGTTGTGTTTCCATGATTATAGTTATTGTTGTTGCTACATGATTTGGAGATGATTGCTCAAGTGATCTATGTTGTCGAGTTGGGACACTTGATGAGTGTTAGGTCTTCATCTAGGTATTCATGCAGAAGATGAATTGTTGCATAAATGTGTTGCCTTTATGACTATGTTGCATAAGAAATACCATGGTACAAATATTCTTGGTATTGGTATACGTGTGTGGAGAATGTTGGAATGTGATATTACCTTGTTGAAGATAGTATTTATATTGGCATAAACATGGTGTTTTCTCGTGGTATTTTTTTTGGATATTACGATGGTTCAGTAGTCCTTGGCATTGACATAACCATTATATTTTCCTATGGTATTGGTTTGGAGATTACCATGGTACATGTGTCCTTGGTATTGACATAACCAAGGTATTTTCCCATGGGTTTTTTTATAGATTACCATGCTACACGAGTCCTTGATATTGACATAACCATGTTATTTTCCCGCGATATTGGTTTGGATATTTCAATGATACATGTGTCCTTGGTATGGAAATAACCAAGGTATTTTCCCGTGGTATTGGTTTTGATATTGCTATGGCACAAGTGTCCTAGGTATTGGCATAACCATGGTATTTTCATGTGGTATTCACTCAGATAGTTATTGAGGATAGTTTGGATTTTAATTATGTAGAAACAAATATTGTTGTTGATGTTTGATGGAGTGATAGTGTGAAATAGATAAGGCGACAGTGTATGAGTATGATTCAGAATCATTTGTGAGAAGGATGCTTAAGCATATGTGTTCTAATGGTAGAAGAATGAGAAGATGTATTTTCTTAAGAAATGTATTGATTCAGAACTTCATATTGAAGATCAATGAAGTAGAGAATTGTAGTAAAGGTGTTGGTAGAGATGGAGAGCTTCTTATAGCTCCATATTTAAAAATTGTGCTTTTTTTTTGTAGGTGTTGCTACTACATTTTGCACATAGCCATTGTGTTGTATGCCACTATTTGTATTATGAAAAAATTACATTTGGAAGTGAGGTTTTGATATTATGGTTGAGTGTGAGGCTTGTGTTTGTTGTCGGTGATATTATTGTTCAGTTTTTGCTCGATGGATTGCAGGCACTATTTTTCTTGAATGGAGAGAATATGACTGTGGTGATTTTATTTGATTTACTGATGGTGTCTTTCTATTGGAGATCATATTGCAGAGCTAAATTGAGTTGAGAAGAAAGTCTCAGGAGCTAGTATGAAAATAGATGAAACGAGGTCCACATAGACTAGAGGAGAAGTGACTTCATGGGTGTGGAGAAATCATTGCAAAGTTTCAACGAAATGAGCACTTTCTACATCGAATGGTAGTTTTCTAGTCCAATCGAAGTTTGGCGAGGATCGTTGATCGTGGTGGCTTTCAATGGATGGTATTTCGTAGATCTATGTGAGAACATATTATTTTGAGTTTATCAATATAATCGAGTCTCATGGCTAATTGGTGTTGGCTTATTGTATATGAATTTGATTCTCCTAATAGATGGGATTGACAAAATATATGTAAAATACATACTTTTCTTAACAGAATATTCAAATAAGTGCAACAAGGGTGGTTTTTCCCAAGTGATGGGTTTTCCACCAGATATCTTGTGTCTCTTCTGTGATATTTTTTTATGGTTGTGTTTTATGGTTTTGTTGTGTACAATTTTCTCATGGTTGTTTGATTTAGCTGTGTCTGATATATATTTTTGTCATGATATAATGTGTTTCTAGTGAATATATTTTATTTAATAGAAACGTTTAAAGTGGTAAAAATTATTAATAAGACACACTACTGATTTACCCCCCTGCTGAGTAGTGCTCAAAGGTTTACAACCATTGGTATTAGAGTGGAGCTATTTTTTGTAGCTTAATCATTGGAGAGTAGACCTGGGGTTTGTTGGAGGAAATTTTTTATTTATTTATTATATATTATATATTATTTCTTTTATTTTCTTATATTTTATTTTTTATTTTTTTATTTTAATTTTTTTAATTTATTTTTTTATTTTTTTATTTTTTTATTTTTTTTTTATTTTTTTATTTTTTTATTTTTTTTATTTTTTTTATTTTTATTTTTTTTATTATTATTTTTTTTTTTCAGAATGGCTTCTCAAAGAGTGGTTTTCCTCACTACTAAAAATTTCAAGGTATGGAGAAAAAATGTTAAATATTAGTTTTTATCTTATGTATATAACATTTGGAGACTAGTGATGTGGAAATGATCCAATTGCAAATAAATTTCTACAGTAAGATGCACAAGCTAGATGCATAATCTACAAGAATATTCATGATGATGATTTGAAGAGGCTAGTAGGTTTTAAATATTTCAAGGAAATTTGGGACAACATAGAATCCATATTTGGATACGGTACCAAAAACAATATGGAGAATAAGAATAGGAGAAACAAAAAGAAGAACAAGAATAAGGGCCTTCAAAAACAAGAATCTCAGGCACAAGAGTCTCATCCTTCTAGTGCAAATGATTCAGGTGAAGATGATGAGAAACTAGAAAATATTGAATCAAAAGGTATCAATACTAATGACATTTTGTTAAGTTATAATTTTGATGATTCAGATTTTGATCATGTTAAAGTTCCTAGTGAAGATGAGAATGATACTAAGGGAATTAGAGATAATATTTCTAGGCTAATAGTTGCATGTAAGGAACAATAAAAAATATTATAGATCTATGATGATAAGGAGGTCAATCACAATGGGAAGATTTTCATCTTAACACCTAGATTTCCATAAGAAAAAATAATTAAAGAAGAAATGAGGAATCAGTACAGAGAAAAGGAACATGAGTATGAAATATTAGAATTTGAAGTGATGTCTTTGAGAAAGTAGTGAGAGATGGAGAAGAGCATCATGGCCTTGGATAGTTTTCTTGCAATCTAGATATCACCATTACATAAATCTAGTATTGGATTTCAAAAGGTTGATTCTACTTTATATGCATGTAAAAAAACCAAAGTAGAACCAAAATAATCTGTAGAAAACAACAATAGCAACAAGAGTAGAAAAGGAAGAAACCTTTAGCATATCAAGAAGCAAAAATAACAGCAACAAATAAGAAAACCTCAAGGAGCTCCAGCTTTTAGAAAAACCCTTGCTCCAAGAGAGGATTGTGATAAATTTATAAAATTTCAAAGGAAACAAAGAAATTTTGTTCCTTTTATGCATAAGGTAGAATATTACAAATGTTAAATATTTGGACAGGTTGCAGTTGTTGAATAATTTAATTGTTAGTTAAATTACTTGTCATTAAATTTGCAGAAATGTGGTTTGTGAATATGTGAAGTATACTTCGACAATAATGCTAACAATAAACTTTAAATTCTAATCTATTGAAACAAAATGAAAATATAAAATAAAAATGTTCATGAAAATTTTTTAAGATAAGTATGCGAACACATTCTTTTTCAAAAGTCTCAAATTTGGAACTTGGAAAGAAATACCTTAATCTATAAAATTGAAATGACATTTGACATGAAAGTAAACTTAATATATTTACATGAAAATATATATATCGTAATAACATGATAGTAAATCTATATTCATAAAAAAGAAATATCTTATCAATAGGAAATTAAATATATTCGAATGATTGGAAAGTAAAGACTTAAAATTAAAGTTAATCTAGAAAGTAGAAAATCCTATACTAAGAAAGCATTGAATTCTTAATCCATGAAATTTAATGGAACCCTATTGTGAAATCAATGAGAGATCAACTGAAATTACTAATATGTGCATTGTCAAATTAGAATAATTCATGACTATGTATGAATCTAAAAGAAAACAAATTAAAAATAAATGAGTCTATGACAAGAAATAAATAATGCCTGAACTGCAAAAGAACATAAATGGGATGAGCATAAAAGAATGTAAATATACATCTAATTAAAAGACTTAAAATGAAACGATAAAAGAAACTAATCTATCTTTAAAAATGAAACATTAAAATTCATCTCATACTCATTACGTGGCCATTCTAAATTTTATGAGAGGTGGAAATTTGAATATAAATAAAACACAAAACGTATATAAAATTCAACTACAATGGTATTCACTACATCATTCATAAGCATAGTGCTAATCCTTAACATATAAAACTCTCCGTTAATCTGCCAAAAATTTGAGACCCTTTTTAGAGGAGAAGGAACTCCTATTCATACAGAAATAAGATAATTAATTCGTAAATGTAGGTCCAAAAATATTTCCTAAATCCACAAATATCTGATGTGGTTACAACTATGTGTTTACATCTAGCAATTAGCATCTCTTCATATCCTCTCAAAAATTTCTCATAGCTTTGATAGGAGGCACTTATGAAAACTTCCATGATTTTTCTCCATGAATTTTGTTTGATCAATGATCTCAAATCTTCAAGGGTTTTAAGAACAAATTAGAATTTGAGACTTAGAGGCCATATATGATCATCCTCAAATATTCAAATATGCATACACATGTCACAAAACTCATCCAAATTTTATATATAAGTGAATACATGTTATGTTTCTAATATTTAACCATAAATTCACTCAAAAGACCAAAATAGAAGGAAAATCATATGTCTAAACCCATATTTTATCATGAAGACGGTCTTAGTGGATACTTATGGAGCTATCATATATGGAAAATTCTGAGGTAAAGTGAAACAATTGAGAGTGAAATGAATGACATTTTGGAGACCCAATATTCCCCCCAACTGAAGATTTTGTATGTCCTTATGCAACTTTGCATTGGTTCTAAAGTCATTTTCAATTTTTTTTTTCTTTTATGTAGCCTTCAATCTTTTTCAACAAGTCATCTTGTTACTTGAGATGATTTTTGAAAGCTTTACATATTTTGAAAATTATTTTTTATTTGAAAGAAATATAAGTGGTAGCTCTTATGATTGGTTGTCATGGAAAAACTATAAGTATTTCAAGTGTTGTTTCATGTGTGATAGTACTTTTATTTTATTCTTATTCTTGATGGAACAAAAAATACTTGAGAATGTATTGAAAATAAAGACTTATTGATATACATATCAATCAATCCTTTCTCATAATTTTATTTTTTTTACAAAACGTATCCATCTTTAGAGAACCAAAATTAAAAAAAACATTCAGTTAGGAGAAGTATGTAGGTCAATAATGTATGAGGTTAAGGAGTATGGAAATGAAAAAAGACAATAAATATCCTACCCCCAAATAAAGGTGTTTTTATCTTTTGAAAATGGGTAAACAATGCCACATGGGAAATGTTCCAAATACATGTCTTTTAGCATTCAAGGAATTAATGATTAAAGATTAGAAAATAACATACGTTCACCTACCTAAAAATTCAATAAGCTATGCATGTGTGAGATGTGTGTTGTTACCATTGGATCATGGACTGTAAAGTGAAAGAATCTGATTTTCTTCTTCTTATTTTCATTGCATAAATAGTGGATGAAATCTTGTAATACGGTTGTTGAACTTTGAAACTGAATCTTGTTTTATTGAAACATTGTTGCAAATTGTTGAAATCATATAGTCTTCATTCATATCTGAATCATGGCATATCTTTCTCTATATGAATAAATTTTGTTGATGTTGAATATATAAAAAAATTATTGGATTACTAGCCATTAATGAATGTTGTTAACCAACACGAGGCTACTCACCATTAATCTCAATTGGATTTAATATGCCCAAGTAGATCTTACTAGGTACAAATAAATGAGTTGAATATGAGTCACCTAAAAGATCCAACAAATAGGGGACATTGATATATTCCCACTTTTCATTGTTGAGATATCCTGTCATCAAGGCATGCAAGTCTCAAGGACTAAAAATAACTCAAGTCTCGAACCCAAATAATGTGATAAAGTATATGGGTCAATATTTGTTAGAAGAAGGGCCTTAATGAATACCCCATCATCTAACACGGGATAAATTAATCATTTATAGGACCATAAAACACATATTTCATTAAATTTGGAAGTATTCTATTACAAGGACTTTAAGAACAGACATGTTTAATTAAATTTGGAATTATTGAGTGGATCTAGAATTTAGAGCTTTAACTAGATTAAGTTTGAAAAAATTTAGTTCACTATTTGAATGTATCTACTCACCATTTTTTGCAATAAAATTATCATGATAAGCTATATAAAACAAATTTATATAAACTTGTAGCAGCAAATCTTTGATGTCTTAATCTTGGACTTCTTTCATTATTTCGTCTCATATTATTTATGGTTCCTTTTAAAAATTTAAATAATATTAGTTGGTGACAAGAGTATTTTTTGTATTAGTATTATTTACCAATTAATTATAATTCGATATAGTAAATATGGCATTGATTTTGATGAGTTACTATTCTAGTAGAAAATTGGCTGAATTCTTAAGTCTGCATAAAATTTATTTAATCATAGAATTACACTAGTATGTTTATTACCATAACAGTATTAACTATAGGTATTATTAGCAATTTTGTTTATTTTTTTAGTATCATATTGTATAATTATATAATTTAGGATGTTACTATCATTTATGTTTGACAACAAAAAATATTTTTTTTCTCGTTTAATTAATCCTAATCTTTCCATTTTTCTCCTCCCATCCCACCCACGGGTTTCCCGCAACCGGTGACCCACAACGGAGTGCCTTAACAGCACCCCATCACCGACTATTCTACACCACGTGGGCTTTGACAACAAAAAATATTACATAACACCCATATTATTTTTAAATTTATTCTTTTAACAATCAAAACCAACACAAGAACTTCTAGAGTGCCAATAGGGATGATTTCTAGAGTTAAGATGGATCTAAGTTGGAAGTCTTACATTTCATAATGGATTTGTTGAAGCCTTTAAGTAGGCTTCATCATAATAAATAACACAAAAAATATCATGGGATATACAGTACTATGGGCTTGTAAAGCACCATTGGTAAACCCACCAAATCACTAACTGAAACTTATGTTAACTAGTCTATAACCAGAAGCAAAAAATTTGTGCCTTAACACTGTCACCCCCAAGTTTCCCACAACCCAAAGGAGGATTTATTGATCAAACTATGATGGTGTTATGAGGATATGAGTGTAAGACTTGGTAAGGAGTGCCTCCCTTGCAAATTTTGCATCGCAACTAGTATACTAGAAAGTTACTAAGTAAAATAATTTTTTATGCTAAATTTTATAGGTCCCCTTAGTGACTTTATGATGAACTAAGGAGAGGTCCAAACCACTTAGAAATAATTATCAAATAATTATATTTTTTTTAAAGAACATTTAAGATTCATTATCGATTAATTGTAATTTGTAAAAAAAATTATCATAATAATGGTGCACAAAGTCTAAAGACATTCATTTGTGACCCTTCTCTTCAGTGAACCTTGAAAGTCCACTTAGTAGTCATTATCAATATATTATTCCATGTTTTATTCAGAAAATAAATTTGTTTTACATGGAATTTTATTTCAAAAACAACAATACCACCTTTATACATTCATATTAAACCACATGATAGGAAAATATAAGTCAATAGTTAACTTATTGACTTATATGATATGATTGCAAATATGAGTGATTGATTTAAGAATATATAGTTAGAAAAAGTTATGTATAAAAAATCGAATTAAACCATTTAAAATGTATTGTCAATTAAGTTCTAAATTATTTATTTTGTAAAATTTGTATCTTTACATACATCAAGCGTCTTATTTCAATAACCTATTACATTTATAAACATGCATTGTGGAAGCATATAACTAAATAGAATTTGGTAAATAGCTCCATGTCTTGTTGGCTTCTATTAGATTATATCAACTAAAAATAATTTATTTAAATGTTGAAATTTACATAATGTTATTATGGATGGAAAAATCTAATCTCATAATATGGAGAAAAACATTTAAAGACATCCATTTATGACGCATATCTTGAATGAACCTGAATAGTCACTTGACATTCATTATCAAGTAATTATTCCACCTTTTATCAGGAAAATCATTTTCTTTTACATGGAGTTTTGTTTCAAAAACAAGAATGCCACATTTATGCATTGATATCACACCACATAATAGGCATATAAAAGTCAATAAATGGTTTCCTGACTCATAGAATTACATGAGATGATTGCATATACAAGTAATTGATTTAGTAATATATCTTTATAAAAAGTTATGGATTGAAAATCAAATTGACCACATAAAACTCATCAATTAATTCTAATTTGTTTTGAAAAAAATATATCTTTACGTACATTAATAGCTTAAATAATTTCAAAAGTGAAATACATTCATAAACTTGTACCACTGAATATAACTATATAGAATTCAATAAATAGTTTAATGTGTTAGCTTCTATCATATTATTTCTATTAGAATTAATTTATTTAAGACTTGAACTTTACAAATTATTAATGTGGATGGGAAAATCAAATGTCATATATGCAAACTATTTAATGGTGACCAATTATGAATCGTCTCTTGAATAACTCTGAACAGTCCATGATTTCTTTATTTTTACATGGAATGAAAGCATGGGAGACCTTCACATTTGGCTGTAGACCTCTTGAGCTAACCCTTGGGGCTTAATGAATAGTCCACTTAACATTCATTATCTTCATGATCAACTAATTATTACGTGTTTAATTATGAAAAACATTTTGTTGAACATGGAGTTTGATTCCAAAAACAACGATCACATATTTATACACTCTTATTAAACCACATTATAGAAAATGAAAGTCAATAATGGCTTCCTGATTTATTAACTCATATGAAACATAGGATTGCAGACAAAAATAATCTATTTACTAGCACATGTTAGTTACAAATATATAAGGATTGAAAATCAAATGCCTTCCAATTTAAAGTTTGAAGTGACTAATTTATGTCCCACTACCCACTAGTCTAAATATTATACTTAGCACTTATTATCAAGAAAATTGAATATTTGTTTTTGGAAGAAATTATTCATAATTTATGGTTATTATATTTCACATTAATATACTCATATTAAGCAATATAAATAAATAAATTTGATAACATAACTTTGTGCCTTGTTGGCTCATATGATATAATTTCATTTTATTTAAAAATAAAAATTTATAAAAATTCATCACTGGACAATGAAATGAAATTCCTTACAATTCATAAAGTTCAAAGACATAAATCATCTATGATACATGCTCAATGGAATATTAGCACTTGACTGAACAATCATTATCAATTAATTATATGTCTTTTTAAGAAATGAAAACTTTTTTACAATGGAGTTTGATTTTCAAATTTTATATCACATTTATACATTGATATTAATGCATTTTTATAAGCCATTAAAAGTCAACAAGTGAATGTGTCTTCATAATTTTCAATATGATATGATTGCAATAAAAAATATTAATTTAAGTCTACAAAATTACCAAAAAATACCAATTGGAAAATAACAGATCTTGTACTTCAGAAATTTCAAATCATTCACCTATGGCCCATTACCTATGCCCCATTTCCTATTAGCCATAATAGTGCATGCAACATTTATCAACTAAATTATCTATAATTTTTTTGGTAAAATTTCTACATTTATTTACATTGAACTGTATTTAAAAAATTACATTTCACATTTGTATGTGAGTATTAATGAATATAATTAAATATAAATCCATAAAATAATTTTTTTCCTCAATGTGTCATATAATAAGATGATTTCGATGGAAAATAATTTATTTAAAAACTGTAAATTAATATACACATATATACATAATAAAATAAATCTTTTGTACAACAAATTAAAAGAAAAAGTAATTATAAATAATACTAATAATGTATATCAGTATAATTTTCAATTCTCATATATTTTGAAACAAATAATAAATCATACAAATTCATTCAAAAAAAACTATGTCCAAGTTGCATTGATAAAATATAATGCCCTTGTGAGTAAATCTATTAAAAAAAATCTCATCCATTACAATGAAGTGCATGTTCTATTGAAAATTCAAATGTACTCTCGTTTATGTTTGATACAATGAAATGGCTTAATAAATGGAAATAAAACTTGCATAAGCCAATTATCATGCTCTTGTCTTGTATAGGCTTTTATTAAAATGTGGTTTAACCGATATCTAGTGAATTGAGAAGGATGCTTTGATGCATCTATTAGAAATATATTTGATTATTCATATTTATCTCCATATTGGGACCACACATCAATCAATATTTTCTCATCGAATTGTATTGTTCTCCTTGCTTTCACTTTTGTTTGCAAATCGCAACAAGACCTGCTTCATATGAATTTAAAATCCCCTATATCAATATTTTGTTTTCCAAGTGCTTATCAGATGTACTTGTTAGTGACATATAATATCCATATTGTAACATAATAATTTTTTATGCAATATTTTAATACTTACAACTGAGAAGGACTTAAAAAATAGGAGTTATTACCAAACTACCAATTTAATTCTCTTCAAATATGACAACTCATTTCATCTCCAATATATGATTGGAAGAATACTCCTTCCATTTCAAATATCAACAACATATTTCAACTTACATTAACTCCCATATGTGTCTACACTGCAACCACATATATCACATTAGCATATATAAACTTCAACACTTAATTGCTTAAGAAAATAAAAACATAACATTTCAAAAATGTTTGAAAAATGATGTTAGTGTATGTTATAATTTTTTTCTATTTGTAACAAAGTAAATTTTTCAAGTTTTTCCAAAAGAAAAAATCAGCAACTTTCTATTAATGAAAATGAAAAGTTACATTTTGTATATGCAATTAAGCATTCAGAATGCCCTGAAGGGCCTGTGTGCACAAGCACACATAGTAGTGAGGCTACCAAAGGAGAGAAATAATTAATTTACAGAGTGCTAGCAGAGTTGGGATTTTCGCGCTTGCCTTTTTTTTCTTTTGGACAATCTGCCAAGTCCCCGAATGTGAGGAAGAAGAAACCAAGGCCAGCTCATTATTCCTTGTGATTTTTTCTTTGTCTAAGTCAGAACTTTCAGACTCATGCGATATTTTATTTCCACCTATACATGTAGTGATTTTAGTGGCTTTCGTTTGAAGTTTAGTAGGTGAGGGAGCAACGACGATGGGATTCCTATCAGATTGTTGGTTGAAATCCTATTTCCCTTCGTGCCTCGCTTGTTCTCCTTGTTGTTCTCGTATTCCTTTAGTTTCCTAATTTTCTTCCATTTCTTCCTCATCTTCTGATAAAGGACTATGAGGGAATTACCATCCTTTTGGCTTTTGAACTTTCTCTTTTTTTTTCCTTTCTTTGTCAATTTTCATGTGCTTTGAATATGCCATGTTTGTTGACATATCTTGCAACGAAAATATGTTTTTTTGAATTCTAGCGACTGCACCCGCCTTAAATATTTATGTATCATGTTAATAGTATCTGGAAGACCTTTACTTAGATCCATTTCCATACAAATGCAGTCAAAAGTAAAAATTTCTTATTCAATTCTTTCATTGTATATGTCTAGGAATCTTCCCAAAGAGTTTCATATTCCTTCAAGAACCTGAAGGTGCCAAAAGGTAAGCGAAAGGTTGTGAAGTCTTACCCATACCAGCATTTTTCTTAAAACCATTTAATTTGTACCAAAACCGGAGAATGATGGGGATATCAATAGGCCCACCCTTCACCAAAACCATGGACCATCGTTTATGTCAGAGTTAAAATCATTTTGGGAATCAAACTAAACCATAAAAAATCCTTTTGTGCATAGATAAATATCGCATTTGCTAATCCATTTTTAGTGAATCCACTCATTTAGTGCATCAGATTTTGGCCAAAAACAATTAAAACTAGAAAAGATTACTTTTGATTGAAGAATGTTGAATAGATCACTTACTTATGGTATTTCGATAGTTATCTCTGTTGCTTTTTCCAGCTTATCCACCATATAGGGCCCTCAAATATTTGAGGGTTGTTTTTCGTGTAAGAATTCTTTCCCCTTTAAGGTGTCTTTGAAGGAAACCTGGCCTTTTCCTGACGAATATGCTCTAGATCTTATAGGTGTTCCAGGAACCCCTCCCTATAATATAGAGACCTGGATGATAGTGTAGTTCCTTTGAATCCCACATTATTTGAATTGTGTCTCATCCTCCATTACTTTGCCAGGAAAAATAAGAACTTGGCCTGAATCAGAGATGCCAGTTGCTATGTGACTTTTCTGCTTCAATTTTTTCATAGATTCTATATGTTGCAGCGAGGTTAGTTTTTTTACCCCAAATACCGTTTTTAGTAGAACCTAAAAGGAGTCCTCCAACTCTGTAGTCTCATTGTCTATTGTCATTATTTTTGTGGTTCCTTGTTCAGGCTTAATCGAAATTGCCTTGCCTTCCCCTGAAAATAAATGCATGCAAGTGTCTTTCAGCAGATCTGGTTTTGGGTTAGCTTGATCCATCCCCATAGAGGGTCATTGCTCTGTGTGTGTTGAGAAATTAATTTCCACATAAAAATTAATACATTTTGTAAATTTCAAATATTCTAACTAACTATATATTAAATTTTAAAGTATATCCTTAATTTTTTTTGTTTTTTATTTTAGTGCAATATCTATTTCTATTGTTGGTGCTACATACAATCTAATATAATTTTTAAACTTTTGTAGAAAAAGAGAAGTTATAAGAACATAATGAACAATCACTCAAAGCAGAAATTTTTAAGAGATCTAATGACAAGGTAAACAACAACTAAAAAATAATTGCAATGGTCCAAATCAGACAAACATACCAACTTTCTAATAATTTCTACATACTAATCCATTTTTTAAATTTCTATAAATAAATAAATTTAAAGAAAAATGATATGAACACATTAAAGAATAATTCAACCAATAATTGTCATTAACATTGCCTTACTATAAATTAAAAAAGTCAAAAATATTTTATTTCTACGAGTGTATTGGTACCGTGAAATAAAATTCAACTCTAAGGCTACAAAATACACTAATAAATCAGGATTTATTTGGAATCTAATAGTCATTAAAATATAAAAACATTTGTATAAAAATATTTGCCAAATTTCAATGAATTAAAAAAAGAAAGAAAAAAAAAACACATAAGTTAAAAAATATTAGGAAATCAATTTTTACAAAAATTCATTTCACACATGCATAAGAATAAGGAATTTCAAACCATACGAAAATTCCTTATAAGAAAATTGTAGCTCAAACTTCATTAATTACAATTCATTTATTCACATAATGTCTAACCATTTGTAGCAAATTACATACTTGTGTTCAAAATGACATGCGATTTACATCAAGTTTTGGTGGTAAACTTTCTTAACTTTCTTCTCCCTTAGATGCTTCCTTTGAATTTTCTTTGGCTTCATAGTCCATGATTTATGAAAATAAAATTAAGAAACTACTACCAAAGTTTCTAATATTCAAAAAAATATGAATTATAAATACTATGATTACCTTCATCATTATATTTGTCATAAAATAAACAAGAATAATAAAAATGCTACACGAAAAAAGAAATTTAACACATGCTAAGTTTGTGTTAGATTTCCCTGCAATTTTTGTGTTTGTGCTAGAAACAAATCTAACACGTGTTAAATTTGTTTTACCTTGCAATGATGGTGCTTATACTAGAAGAAAATCTATTGAATGTTAGATTTGTTTTACTTTACAATGTTGGTATTTATTCTAGAAACAACTCTAACATATGCTATATATGTTATATCCTATAATGTTTTCATTTATACTAGAAACAAATGTGTTGTGTGCTATAGTTCTTTTACCCTGTAATGCTTGTGTTTGCACTTTTGTTTTACCCTACAATGCTTTTGTATTTTGTCTTACACTAGACTTGTTTTACCTTGCAATGCTTATGTTAGTCCTAAAAAACAAATCTAGCAGGCACTAAATTTGTTTTACCTTACAATGCTTGTGTTTGTGCTAGAAAGAAATCTAGAGTGTGCTATATTTGTTTTACCCTGCAATGTTTTTTTATGCTTTTGCTTATAATAGATTCATCTTACCTTACAATGTTTGTGTTTCTGTTTGTGCTAGAAGCAAACCTAGCATGAGCTAAGATTTATTTTGTTTGACCTTGCCATGCTTATGTTTGTTCTAGAAAAAAATCTAGTTCACACTAGATTTGTTTTACCCTACAATGTTTTTGTTTATGCTAGAAGCAAACCTTTCATGAAATAGATTTATTTTGTTCCACCTTATCATGCTTGTGTTTGTGCTAAAAAAAACTAGTTCACACTATAATTGTTTTACCTTGCAATTCATTTGTCTGTGCTTAAAAAAATTTAGTGCGCGATAGTTTTTTTTTAAATTGCAATGCTTCTAATTGTGATACAAACAAATCTAGCGTGCGCTAGATTGGTTTTACCTTGCCATTATTTTATTTTATTTTAAAACAAATATAATTCATGCTAGACTGGTATTGCCTTGCAATGCTTGTGTTTGTTCTAATAACGAATATAACATGCGCTAAGTTTGGTTTACCCTATAATGCTTGAGTTTTTGCTAGAAGGAAATCTAGGGCACACTAGTTTTGTTTTACCTTGCAATGCATGTGTTTGTTTTTTTACTAAAATTCATTTTTCCTTGTAATGCTTATGTTTATGCTAGAAGGAAATATAGCACATCTTATATTTGGTTTACTTTGCAATTTTGGTGTTTGTATTGGAAAAAAATCTAACATGCGCTATGTTAGTTTACCCTGCAATGCTTCTGTTTGTGCTCTTTTTTTACCCGATAATGTTCTTGTGTTTTTCCTTACACTAGATTTGTTTTACCTTTGTTTCTAGCAGAAATAAAACCATTGTAGAGTAAAAAAATGTAGTGTCCAAAAAAACACAAGGGCATCGTCGAGTGATGCTTGTGTTTGTGCTAGAAACAAATCTAACAGACGTTAGATTTTTTTTTACCTTGCAATGTTTTTTTTTTATGCTAAAAACGAATCTATCATGCACTAGGTTTTCCTTAACATAAAATGTTTGTGATTGTACTACAAAAAAATCTAGCATGTGCTAGATTTTTTTTACCTCGCAATGTCTCTTTTTGTGCTAAAAACAAATCTGATGCATGCTACATTTGTTTCACTTTACAATGCTTGTGTTTGTGCTGGAAAAAAATCTAGCATGCACTAGATTCATGTTAACTTGCAATTCATGTGTTTCTGCTAGAAGGAAATATAACACATGTTAGATTCTTTTACTTTGAAATGTTGGTGTTTGTGTTGGAAACAAACCTAACAGATGTTAGATTTGTTTTACCCTGCAATGTTTCTTTTGTGCTAGAAATGAATCGAGCACATGCTAGATTTGCCTCTAGCCCTGCAATGCTTTTAATTTTACTACAAACAAATCTAATACATACTGGATTTATTTTACCCTATAGTTCTTGTGTTTGTTATTTTGGTTTACACTACAATACTTGTTTTTTTGTGAGAAACATATCTAGCAGGTGCTAGATTTGTTTAAGACTGAAATATTTGCGTTTGTGCTAGAAGAAAATCTAGCACATGCTAGATTTATTTTAGCATGCAATGTTTTTTTTGTGATAAAAAAAAATATAGCATGTTTTGTATTTATTTTAACCTACAATGCTTGTGATTATGCTACAAAAAAACTATTGCCCCTAAACTACCAAAGGGAAGCCTAAAAGCATTACGTCTATTACAAAGTAAAACTTTCTCCCTTTATCACGCATTTTTTTAGGGTGGTTCATGAACAATGAGTGGCCACTACATACATGGGAAAATCCATGTAGATCAACCCAAAGGGATCTACTCATCGATCAAACTAGAAAGGCCTAACCCCAAGGGCGTCGAGGAGATTTCACCCTGTAACCCCCCAATAGGTGAGGTACTTAGAAACAGGAACTCAACCAACTAAGTTATCCCTTGTGGCTCATATATCACACCTAAGGCTCACTCCATCAACTTGGATGTACAACAACCCTTAATTTATTTTTCCCTTGAGATACCTCGACATGTGCTTGGAAGCAACGCAATGCCCTCTTGTCATCTCAACCATAAATTGGTTGACTGTGAAGAAAATGTTTGGTCATGTGTTCAACAAATACATCAATGACCCTATGACTTTCTTGTAAAGAGAGGCATCCACTCACTCACATCTAGTAGCGTCCACCATCCTCCAGTTTGTGACTAGAGGCATGGTCATGGGTTTGCAATCCTGCATGTGGAACCTCTTGAGAATATCTTGTGTGTACCTTCCATATCCCAAGATTATATCCCCATCACTCTGCCATACCTCCAATCAAAGGAAATAGTGTAGAAACCCTATATCCTACATCTCAAACTCTTCTACAAGATCTCTTCTACGGATGAGCTCCATGTCCGCTGTCAATACAAAATTATCAACAAATAACTCAAGAATGAGAGGTTGGCCCTCAACCACAATATAGTACAAGTTAGAGTCAACTTCACTCTTGGGGAAGCCCAATATAAGAAGGTAGTTGTCTATCTAGGAATACCATGCCCTCGATGCCTACTTGAGCCCATAAAGAGCTCCCTTTAGCATGCAAACATGCACATCTTTGTTGAAAGTCTCAGATCCCTTAGGTTGCTCAACACAAATCTCTTCCTCAACAACTCTGTTAAGTAAGGATGTCTTAACGTCCATTTGGTGGATCTTCCACCCCATTTGCACCACAATTTCCAGAATAGTCTTGATGGAAAAATATCGGGCCAATGGTGTGAATGTCTTCCCATAGTTTATCCCTTCGACCTGAGAGAAACCTTTGGCCACAAATCTAGCTTTACATTTCTCTACACTCCCATCAACTTTGTGCTTGGTCGTGTATACCAAACATGATCCCATAATTTATTTGTCAATTGGTCTTGGCACAATATCCTAGACGTCATTCAACATGATAAAGGGATACTCCTCCAATGATGGAATTTTTCCATGCTTGTTGAGAAGTTTCCTCCTTATAGCAAGAAGGCTTTGAGTCTATCATTGTAGTCATAAGTGCCATGTACCCCGTATATCTTTGTGGTTGTTTAATTTTTCTTAATGTGGATTTGGGGGCTCCAACTCTCTCTTGAGCCTCCCCAATCAACTAATCTTCCCACCAAGCTCGTCCTCTCCCTGCATTAGGAGTCACTAGTTGAGTGGGACCCTCTAGCTCTACTTTATCCTCTTCTTCCTATGCTTTCTCCTCATCTACATGCCCATTAGCCTACCTAATAACTGACTATGATGAAGTTTGAAGAGTTGGATCAGCCTCCTGCTTGGGATCTTTCTCCGCCTCCTCATTTTTCGCACCCTACTCATGCTCCAAGGAATTCCTAAGAGCCATTACTTCCTAAATATTCACATAATTCCTAATACTTGTCTTCCTAAGTGTTGGAATATACACCTTGTATGAATTATATATCTCATTGTAGCCCACGAAAATGCTCTTCTTTATTATGGGCTCCATATTCTTCCAATTATCTGAAGACACATGGTAGTAAAAAAGGTTTCCAAAGATCCGGAAGTGACACACGTCAAGCTTCTTGCTCGTGAAAGCCTCTCTAGTGTAACTCTGCTTAACACCTTTTGTGGGGTCCTATTCTGCGAATAGACTACAGTGTGACATGCCTCTGCCCAAAGAAACATAGGTAGCCCCTAGTCATGCAACATAACCCTAGTCACTCCAACAATGATCTAGTTCTTGCACTCAACCACCCCATTATGTTGAGGGTTATGAGGTGTGGTGATCTCTTTCCTAATACCCTCCTTGGCACACAAGTCTCTGAAGGAATTGGACATGTACCGCCCTCCATTGTCTGACCTTAGGGCCTTGATCCTCCTACCAATGTGGTTCTCCACCAAGGCTTTGAACTCCATGAACTTCGAGAAGACTTCATCTTGTTGATGATTCCGAATTTCCTTAATTGATAATTACTTCTAATGATTCTTAAATCAAATCATATTATACCACATTCATCATTAAGTAATATACAGAAAAATCATCAACAATAAAACAATAATGATAGTAGATATGGCCAAACACAAGAGACAAAATATATCCTAGGACAAACCCAACAACCTTTTCTTAGAGAAATTTATCCAATTCAACAAGGAAGACAATCTGAATTCAATAAACTCAGACTGACCAATAACCAAACTTGGGTCTACCCTAGTAAAATTTCCCTCAATTTGCCTCAGAAATTTATTTTTTTGTGCCTCAAACATTTTGGCCTTCCTCGAAGAATCAAGTCAACCTTAGATTTTTTTCATTCCTCAAATTCTTCCTTTTAGAGCCTCAGATTTGTTCGTCAAATAGCCTCAAAAGATTTCCTTTTTGTGGTATGAATTATGCCCAAAGGAGAAGGAAAAATGGCCTTTATATAATGATCAAAAGAGCCCAAATGGACACATCCCTTGGTTTGGACCGACTTGGAGCTGACCTTACATTTTGGAGACAAAATTTAAGTTTCAAAATTTTATTTTTCCCTCTTTTAAAGCTGACTTGAAATATAATTTATATTTTTCATTTTATTTTATTTTGGAGGGCTAAAAATAGTTATGAATACTGACCATAGCTACAAAAATCTAACACATCTTTCTTGATGCAGAAGATCCAAATATTTCTTGAGCGGTCGTTAATGAAGGTGACATAATATCTCTATCCCATCAGGGATGGAGAGAAAAATTGTCCGCATAATTTCGAATGTACCAACTCCAAGACGCTCTTGGCCTCGTTGTCTTTGTTGGGAAATGATGTATTGGCATACTTACCAAGTCTGTAGCCCTTGCACACATTATGTTGGTCTACGTTGTACTGTAGAAGCCCTATGGAAATCTCCCTCAAAATCATTAGCAGTCCATGGTGTGGGTGACCCATATGCCTATGCCAATGCTCCCCAAGGTCACATCTATGGACATTAATCTCTTTCTTTCTCAAGGTCACGATTGTCACAAACTCTAACATGTAGAAGTTAATCACCCTAACTCCATTAAAACTAGTTTTTCCAGAATCGAAAGGGTTGAGAAAGGCCTTTCCTCTATTAAAGATAACCCCATAACCTTTGTTCTAAATCATATGACAAGATGCTCCAATATCAATATACCACATATTGCTAGCCACTGAGCTTTCCATGTAATCTATGAGAAAAAACTCCCTCTCAAACTAAGAGTGAATTACTCCACCTCTACTAATGTTGCCACGTGATCCTTCTTGGATCCCTTATTCATGTTTGGACACTTCGGGGAGTAATGCCCAAACTGATGACAAGAGAAGAATTTTGTTGAGATATTTGAATCTTTCTTCTTCTTTCCTCCTGAACTGAACTCAAACCCTCCTAGATTTTTCTTGCTCTTGGAATTGCCCCTTTTTCCAACTAGGGAAAAAATATCCTCTTCCTCAGCCTTCACATGAGACCCAGATTTGGCTTGCTTATGAATCTCCTCTTGTATGCTATCACTCTATAGCCTCTCCCATCCCAGTAGGTTTTCTCTTCCATTAAAAGCATCAGTAAAATTTCCCATGATTTCAAAAAACCCAAAAATCCAAAAATAACAAGGTCTTTGTATAAGACTATCTCCCCAGCCTTAGCTAATGTATCCTTCACTTGGGTGAATGTAATTAGGTAAGATATCATGGACTTAGACTTAGTCATCTTTATATTTTTTAATTGATCTTTGAGTACTAGCTTCTTGGCTTCACTATAGTTGTCCACATAGGCTAAGTTGTCTTCTTCCTGGAAAAGTGAGGTATGATGTGATCCTTGAATCGTTTAGGGATTGTTCTTCTAGCCTGTGTCCTTCTTATTATGTGAGTCTAGTTGTTGATGATCTCTTGGTGCAGATGGTGGACTCTCCACAAACTCCCAAACTCCCTACTCCTCCAAAACTACATTGCTCCTCTCCTTACAAGAATAGATATTTGAGGCCCCATCAAGGTGATCCTCAAATATTAGCCCCAAATACGCCATTCAGCTTGTTTTATCTGCTCAAAAACCCTTGCATAAATCCTGCTAGCAAAAAACCCTAGCATGGATTTTCCCTACGTCGCACAACAAGAAACCCTAGCAAAACCCTGAAATGAATTATGTCCCCTTTCTTGCATATTTCAGCTGATCCTAAGGAAAATAACACACTTTCTGGTCTTCAATCACAGACGCACTCTGATACCATGTTAGCTTTCTAATACCATACTACTAATTTAATAAAAATTCTGCAATGAAGAGACTGGAAAACTAAACTCCAAACACATTTAATAAATACATTGAGTGTTCTGAAAAATAATAGCAGCAGAAAATAAATTCAAAAAGGTAGAAGAAATCAATAAAAACAATACACAAGAAATTACCCAGGAAACCCCAACAAAGGAAAACATGCCAACTTGTGTTTTATTAATTTTCTCAGCAAAAATCTGAAATACTTATTACAAATTAGAGCGAAAACTTTCCCTTCAATTTTTTTTCGCTCAACACATTGATTTGTGTACTTCTAAACAACTCGGCCTCCTTGCATTTGCAGTTTTATGGACTCGTACAAGCTAATTTGGTCCTCCTGCGCAAGCTAACTTGGCCCTGGAAGAGACACACATTGACTGAAGGAATTCATTGAGGCTATTTGGCCTTTCGTTTTGTCCCAGTGCACTAATCTAATAAAACCCCCTCTGCAGAGTTGAACACACAAGTCATTTAGTGCATAATGAGCCAAGTTTGTTCCATTTCTCTCCTTATAAAGTCTACTTGGCCTTCCATCTTCCACAAATGACTGTGATTAAATCTTAATGGATAGTTGAGATCACTTTACTTTTTGACTATAGGAAAATTAGAATTTTCCTAAGTCAAAATTAGGATATAGTAAAATTGTGCCTTAGCTTCACTTATGGATCCTTCTACCAAATTTAATGAACTTCTAAATTTATCATAACCCTTCCTTCTCTAACTCCATCTAACATATATCACATGCACTTTTGGATTGATGTGTCACCTAGAAAATATCCTTCCCCTTAGCTTTGGAAGCACCTAATAGGCCATTTCCATAGCCATCCCAAAGATAAATGTGGTAAATTATTAGCAAATCTGTTAGGTCCTTATATTACTAGTATAGTCCTTATTGTTGTTAGCGTAACCCCCCTATTTTTATTGTTGTACCCCTATAACCCCCAGATTTTTATTATTGTTCCCTTACATAATTATTGTTAGGTTGGCTAGGATTACATTGTGGCCCCAATAGCATTACATTATGGACCCATGGACTCCTATATATAGACCGGAGGTTTTGTCATTTCTATCATCCAAGAATTTTTCATTCATGTAATGTATTGGAGGTTTCCCCCTCGAAGTGGCTTATTTCTAAGGCGTTGATATCTCTTTTCTTCTTTTTTTGGAGCTGGTTTCACAACATTTTGTATAAGAGCTTTGGATTCTAGTGTTTCATTGCCCCAAACCGGTCATCGTTGAATTTTCTCTATAATGTTTTTTCTACGAATGTTCGGAAGCTTAAATTTTAAAAGTGCGAAGTCGAAATCCTGAGGAACATCATTGCAAAATTTTAGAGCTTGGTTCATAATATTTTTGGAGATATTATCTATGGATGTAAGGTCTTTTGCAGCCTCCTGAATTTAACCTAAACAGGTCATTGTGGAATTTTTGCTATAACATTGTTTCTACGAAGGCTCAGAAGCTGAAATGTTTAGGGAGCGAAGAAGAAATCCTCAAGAAGATTGTTGCAACATTTCAAATCTTGGTTTGCAACATTTTCAGAGATATGGTCTATGGAATTTAGGTCTTTTGCAGGCTCTTGAATTTCATCTCAAAGATGTGATCGTGGGAAAATCTTCATAACTATCTCTCTGAACATCGGATTGGAATTATGTAAAATGTGGATGCAAGTACACGGACTTTAGTTTTCTCTATATCAATTTCAAAGCTGAAGGAGGAAACAGTGAGACATAGTAGGTCATACAAATTTTCTCTACTGAACCAGTCCATAATTAGGTCATTGTACGATATTGGGAATAATTGTCTCTTCAAGAATCCAAATCAGGTCAGACTTGTGGCATTCAAAAGAAGATTCAGAGTTCTAATTGAAGGCCTAATTTCAGATATTTTAGATTCAAAATCATAGAGATAATTCAGTTTCAATATTGAGCTCATCAAATTCAAGAAAAAGGTGTGTATTTTTTTTCAAATTACATAAGTCTTGTTTGAAAAATCAATTCTAGGTGATTCCAAAGGCCTATTGAACATAGATATCAATATTGGGTTATAAAATGCCTCCTAAAAACAATTCAACACCAATTAAGCCTTCAGAAGGCTCTATTATGACTCATGAAGACGAAGAAATGGAACATGAGATATCGAAAGTCGATGACCAAGTGCACCAAATTTCGCTATCGCAAAGAGAAACAAAAAATGAAATGGAAATTTTGAATAAAAGCATGGAAACTAAGATGGATGGTTTGAAGAAAGGCATGGAAGCTAAGATGAATGGTTTGGAAGCTAATATTGATGGCATGGAAGTTGGCATGGAAGCTAATATGGATGACATGGAACCTAAAATCGATGAAAAAATGGAAAACATGAAGAATGATCTAAAAGTAGACATCGAAGGTTTGGCAAATTTGATACAAGAAATGTTTCCTAATGGCGAAAATATAGTAGAGGAAACTCATGATGATAACCAAATAAACGCTAATCGTGATTTCATAAACTCTAATGAGAGATTAAATAACCACCATATTCCAAAGATGGATATGAGGAAGTTTTATGGCAAGGATCCCGTAACATGGATACTATAGATGGAGAAATATTTTTATCTCAATAATGTGCAAAACACACAAAATGTGCGCATTGCAAATTTACATGTAGAAAAAAATACATTTGTATGGTATTGATGCTTTTCTCCCGTAAAAACATTGTCTCTTGGTCAATTTTTACGAAGGAAATGATAGCACATTATGAGGATACAAATAGCAACACTTTCTTTAGCCAATTGATCAATCTCAAACAAAAGGGTTTAGTGGCAGCGCACATTGAGGACTTCCAAAAATTGAATATAAGGGTAACTGATATTCCACAGGAACACATGATTCATGTCTTCATCGGGACTTTAAAGGATAACATCCAACATGAAGTTCATGTTTGGAAACCAGATTCATTATAGAAGGCATTCAGGTTCGCAAGAAAAATTGAATGTAAAGTTATGGCAACAAGGAAGCCTACCACTCACATCTATAAAGATGGAAATGTTGCTACCCCTAGAATTCCACAACCTACAAGGTTTACACCACAAAAATTGGAAGAATAAAATAGCAAAAGAGCTTTGCTACAGTTGTGATAGAAAATACACTAAAGGTCATAAGTTTTCTGAGAAGAAATTATTTTACATAGATTGTGAAGAGGAGGAAGAAAATGAACAAGAAACTTCAAAAGAAGAGGATATGCAGCAGGAAGCAACCCTAGAAGAAGAAGAAGTGAGTCCAACCATTTCATGTAATTCATTGGCAATAATTACCACTCCTCAAACTCTCAAGATAGAAGGACATATCAAGAAGAAAAAGGCAATAGTGTTGATTGATTCGGGTAGTACCCATAATTTTATTCATTGTAAGGTAGCCAAGGAATTGAATTGTTTCCTATACCTAGCACCAGAATGTCAAGTGATGGTTGCAAATGGAGGAACTATAAATTTCTCTAGAAAATGCGATAATATTAAGTTATCCATGGGGTAATATGCATTGAATAGTCCAATGCTTTCCATCCCAATGGGAGGTTTTGATGTTTTACTAGGAGTATAATGGTTACAATCTTTGGGGACGGTAGCTTTTAATTTTCAAGAACGTTTCTTGAATTTTTTTTCGAAAGGAAAGGAAATCGAATTACGGGGTATCACAGGGAAGCTAGGAAATATAATAAGCTCTAATGTCATGACAAATATTCTAAATAAAGAACAACAAGGCGTAATTGCACAATTATGCTCACTAGAAGTTCCAACATCAAAACCATCTATTTCTTCAGATCTCCAAAGAGTCTTGGACAATCATTCCAAGGTGTCTGATACTCCCAAAGGACTCCCACCTACTCGTGATCATGATGATGCTATTCATTTGATTCCAGGAAGTGTTCCTCCAAACATCCGGCCTTACAGATATCCATATGTCCAAAAGAGTGAAATTGAACGTATGATTGCAGAAATGTTAGAGGCTGGTATAATTCATGCTAGTCAAAGTTCTTTCTTTGCTCCAGTAGTATTGGTGTAGAAGAAGGATGGATCATGGCACATGTGTCTGGATTATATGGAGCTCAATAAGCTCACTATTAAAGATAAATTTCCCATTCCTGTGGTTGATGAATTATTGGATGAATTACATGGAGCAATTTATTTTAACAAGCTAGATATTCGTTCAGGATATCATCAAATTAGAATGAAGACTGAAGATATTCCAAAAACAACATTTTGAACTCATGAGGGTCATTAGGAATTTTTGGTCATGCCTTTTGGCATTACCAATGCACCTTCTACATTTCAAGGGTTGATGAATTTCATTTTCAAAACCTTCCTTAGAAAATTTGTGCTAGTATTTTTTGATGGTATACTAATCTACAGTAAATCTTGGAAGGATCATGTTCAACATGTTGACAAGGTTCTCAAACTATTGGAGGAGAAACAATTATATGCAAAAACATACAATTGTATCTTTGGAGTACAAGAGGTGGAATATATGGGTCATATTGTATCTCACAAGGATGTTAAGGTAGACCCTAACAAAATTAAATCCATTAAGGAATGGAAAGTACCCACAACCATAAAGCAGTTGCGCAGATTTCTCGGGTTAATAGGGTATTATCGAAAGTTTGTTAGGAATTATGGGAGAATAATAGCACCTCTAACAACCTTATTGAATAAAGATGCATTTTGATGGACTCCTGAAGCAACTAAGGCATTTGAACATCTTAAAGAGGCAATGTGCCTAGCACCAATCTTAGCTACACCAGACTTCACAAAAACCTTTATTATGGAATGTGATCCCTCAGGAAATGGAATTGGTGCTATTTTAATGCAAGAATGAAGACCCATTTCTTTTGAAAGTCATTCAATCAAAGGAAATCATTTACAAAAGGTTACTTATGAGAAGGAAATGTTGGCAATACTACATATATTAAATAAATGGAGACCTTACCTAATGGGAAGACAATTCAAGGTAAAAACTGATCATGATAGTCTTAAGCACTTTTTGGAAGAAAGGCTATATTCGGAAGAGTAGCAAAAGTGGG
Source organism: Pinus albicaulis (assembly GCA_034641835.2). Lineage (NCBI taxonomy): Eukaryota > Viridiplantae > Streptophyta > Pinopsida > Pinales > Pinaceae > Pinus > Pinus albicaulis. The sequence continues at coordinate 331,460,599 of CM076575.1, read as the reverse complement.
TCACAAAGATGTCGGGTTATGACTTTGAAATCATCTACAAAAAAGGGAAGTTAAATGTTGTTGGAGATGCACTCTCAAGAAAGGATGAAGACGTGTAAGCATTTCTTTGTGCCATTTCTATTATCCAACCAGATTGGATAACCGAAGAAAGGGATGAATGGAAGAAGGACAAAGAATTTTGGACACTCATTCAAAAGTTGCAGCAAGATCCTGTTACGTATGATACATTTAGTTGGAAAAATGATTTGTTATGGTACAAAAATCGCTAATATATTTGCAAGAATTCCCAACTAAAACAAAATATTCTTTTGGAATTGCACACTTCTCCTTTAGGAGGACACTCGAGATTTTTAAAAACTTACCACAGGGTGAAGAAAGATTTTTTTTGGGATGGCCTTAAATATGAAATTTAAAAGTTTGTGGTAGAATTTTTGGTTTGACAGTAAAATAAAGTTGAGACAATGAAGACCCCGGGTCTTCTACAACCTTTATCCATTCCAAGTCAATGTTGGGAGGAGATTTCAATGGATTTCATCACAGGGTTACCTAAGACCGAAGGAAGGAGTGTCGTCATGGTGGTGATTGATATAATTACGAAGTATACACGCTTTTGTGCATTATCTCTTCCATTTAAAGCAAGTACAGTTGCTACTGCATTTATGGAAACAATTCAAAAGCTACATGGAAACCCAAAGATTATTGTAAGTGACAGAGATCCCATTTTTATAGGAAATTTTTGGATGGAATTATTTTCTTGTTTGGGTACTCAACTAGCTCATAGCTCATCTTATCATCCTCAATCTGATGGTCAAACAGATATAGTGAATAAATGTTTGGAAGGCTATCTCCGTTGTTTTGTATCTAATAAGTAAGCAGAATGGGTCAAGTGGTTACCTCTCGTTGAATGGTGTTATAACACTTCCTTCCATATTGCAGAAAAAATTACCCCATTTATGGCACTTTACGAATATCATCCACCGTCCATCACATCTTCTTTAAGGGAAAATTCTAGGGTTCAAGCAGTGGAGTATCACATTGAGCATCAACAAGAAGTTTGCCAACTCTTAAAGGATAACCTAAATTTGGCACAAAATCGAATGAAACAAGTATTGATGTGGGATACTGGGTATTTTTATGGCTACAACCATACAAACAAATGTCCCTCAAGCAAGCTAAGAAGGATAATAAATTATCGCCAAAGTACTATGGTCCTTACAAGGTGTTGAAAAATATTGGTACTATGGTATACAAATTGGATCTTCCTACCTCTTCGAGAGTGCATCCAGTTTTCCATGTTTCATGCTTAAAAAAGGTTATAGGGGACAAACATCAGCCAGTTAAAACAACATTTATAGAACTTCATGAGGAAGGAAAAACCATATTGGAACCTGAAGCAGTCACAGAAACGAGAACTCGACAGCTATGACATCAATCAATTCCATAGTATCTCATCAAATGGAAGAACTTACCCACTAAAGATTCTACATGGGAGGATGAGAATTTTATACAGAAGCACCCAGAGCTACTCAAGCGTTGAGGACAACACTTTTTTGAAGGAGAGGAGCATGTTAGGTTCTTATATTACTAGTATAGTCCCTTATTGTTGTTAGTGTAACCCCCTTATTGTTATTGTTGTACCCCTGTAACCCCCATATTGTTATTATTGTGCCCTTACATTATTATTGTTAGGTTAGCTAGGATTACATTGTGGCTCCACTAGTGTTACATTGTGGCCCCATGGACTCCTATATATAGAGAGGAGGTTTTTTCATTTGTATCATCCAAGAATTGTTAATTCATGTAATGTATTGGAGGTTTCCCCCTCGAAGTGATTTATTTCTAAGGTGTTGATATCTCTTTTCTTATTTTTTTGGACCTGGTTTCACAACATTACATTTCCATAGCCATCCCAAAGATAAATGTGGTAAATTGTTAACAAATAATCAGTTAGAAAGACATTTGAAGATGAGACTTATGTGAAATAGTTGTGTTCCTCTGGCATTAGATGTGATCTACTATGATACTTTATGTTTTCTTTTCCTAACTATTTTCATCTCAGTTGATATTAAGGGTGTGTCTTGGATGTTTAATCTTAGGTACATTGGATATGCCTTGGTATGGCTTGACACTTCTCCAACCACTCGAAGAAGGCATCTAGCCCAACATAAGAGCACTTATCACTTTACAACCTAATATTTCCCCAAAAATATGAATGTTTGCTACTAACACTTGAGGAAGCCTCACGTTGATGTTTGACACCTTCTGCACTTCCAACCATTGAACAACTAAGCAAAAAAACTAGGGCATTGTTGAGATTGATGTACACCAAAGGGCCTAAGATGCCCCCAAGCTGGACTTGCTTGCACCTTCTTAATTACGTTTTCCTTGTTCCCAAGCCTTGATGATGATGATGACTTCAAATTATTTTCACAGATAGTACACTCTTTGATGATGATGGCATGCCCTAGGATTGTAACATGACCATTGCATGGCTTATATTGATGATGTCGAGCTTCCAAATGATGACATAAGGATAAGAAGTTGTGGCTTGGAGATGCATCCTTTCATATTGACAAGATGACTTTAAGTGAGGAGCAATCCTGGAACCTGCTTGGCATATTTATTGACGGAGATACTCAATTTATCAAGTTGACGTCATGTTAAAGCTCTTTTTTCCCACATGCATGGAGAAAAAGAAGAATTTTCATTATGTTTTATCATTATGAAAACTATATTATAGATCGGCTTGTGAACTATTGACCTTGTGGACACTTGAAGTCATTTTTTAGTGTTTTTACTTGGAAATTAACCCAAGTCGACTCGATTACCCTACTATAAATGGAGGGGAGTCAAATTGAGTGAATCATTGTCATACACACTCAAATATTTCTCTTAGAAAGTGTGTGCACTAGTTTCTATTCTTTCTCTTGGCTGCAATGGTTTATTAGGGTATTGAATTATCTTGGGGTGAATATGTTTTTCATGGAGAGACTTTCTTGGATTGATGAAGTAATTATTTGGATAAATGGTTTAATTTTAATGCTATTTTATTTCATTTTGATGTAATTATTGGAATTAGGGTTTACCTTGTGCCATATTAATAAAATTTATATCTTTTAATAAATCTTGGTTCTTCATATGTGAAATGTTTTAGCAGGTATCCATCAAGGGAACTAGATTGCATCCCTTGACCTTAAATATCTTTAAATTGAAAGTCTCTAGTGTTTGGAAAAGAGTTAGTTTCTGTCACTCCTCTCTGTCCAAGGTCCTCTTCCTTTAAACCCATCATCTTGACAGCATACACCTAATTGACTGAAGGTATTAGTCCTTGTGCATTGATCAAAATATTTTTTTCCATCTTCGTTAATTTTATGGTAAACACGGGTTACATTTTGGAAAATTTTTCATTTATAGATTTATTTTACCTATATGTCATTGCCATAAATTTGGCATTTCATCTATTAATTTTGAAAACGAAAAATACATCATATCATGCATTTTTCACCCCTAATTTTAGGTCTAACATCTAGGGTTTGTTTTTTTCCTAGCGCATTTTCCGCTATTTGATACCTTGTGCTAACCTTCCTCTTATTTACCCCTCAATAGACTTGAAGTGTTGCCAATAATACCCTTCATTGGCTATTTTAAAGTTATTGTTGCAAGTTATGTATACTCCAAGAAGTGTATTATCCTAAAAACCTAATTTGTAACTGCAATCAGTAAATTCATGATGGCTAGAGGGAAAACTAACTTGAAAACATATAGAACTTATGTCAGTATTCTAGGCTTAAGCTGATAGTTTCCTTTGATCCATCATCTCTCTCTCTCACCATGAACCTTACCTTCCCAACATGTCTAAATTAAAAAGCTCCTTAAAAATCCATTTGGCTTATAATTCCTTAGTAATCTAACCTCCAAGTCGTGTTGGAGAAGCCTCCCTTGTGGAGATAGTATCCAACCAAAAAATAGTAAGGTAAAACCACTATGGTGATAGTGATGGCTGATCTCATTGTTTCCCTAGACTAGAGTGCCTACTGAGGCTTTGCACTAGGCTGATAGATTTTACGGTAATAGGAACCCACCCTCAGCCCAAACAAAACTATATCTGCATATCTCTCTAAACCAGCAACCTGATGAAATGTGCTAGTAATTGACCCTCCAAATTTGTAAAGAGGGCAACTCTAGCAATTAATAGGCCCTAAGTCTCACAAAATAAAAATTACATTATCTAACACACTACAAGAAAAAAGCACATTGGTGAGGGGCGAAAATGGTCACCATAAGCTCATTGGTGAGGGTCAAAAGAGCCTTCGTCACCAAAAACTGAACGTCACCAGAGGTGGCGTCGTTGAAAGTATAGGTGTTGTAGTGACATTCAAGGTCCGTCACCAATAATGATTTATAGTGACGAATAGTGACCGTCACCATTTCATATGAGCAATGGTGATGGAAAATAGCCTCCGTCACCAAAAAACTGAACGTCACCAAAGGTGGCATCGCCGAAAGTATAGGTGTTGTGGTGACATTCAAAGTCCGTCACCAATAATGATTTATAGTGACGGATAGTGACCGTCACCATTTCATATGGGCAATGGTGACGGACAATAGCCTCCGTCACCAAAAAACTGAACGTCACCAAAGGTGGCGTCGCCGAAAGTATGTGTTGTGGTGACATTCAAGGTTCGTCACGAATATTGATTATAATGACGGATAGTGACCGTCACCATTTCATATGAACATCAACGATTTTTTGTGATGGACCTTTCATGGCCGTCACTATTGATGCATATATATGGCGACGTTCATTGACAGTCACCATAAACTCATTGGTGACATCAAGGTCCGTCACGAATAATGACTATAATGATAAACAATGACCCTCACCATTTCATATCAACAACAATGATTTATGGTGACGGACCTTTAATGGTCATCACTATTGATGCGTATATATGGTGGTGTTCGTTGACCATCACCATTTCATATTTTGGTGAGGGTCGAAAAATGTCACCATAAGCTTATTGGTGATGGTCAAAAGAGCATCCATCACCAAAAATTGATCTTCGTCATTCCCTATATATGAATATCAGGGCACGATGGAATCGAACCACCAACCTCCTGCTTGTAAAGCAGGTGCTCTTCCATTGAGCTAGCACCCTTTAAAGAATTAGACTTTTAAAAATTATATCTTGAAACTTCATAGATTGTAAATTCTACAACTTTCAATAAATTAAAGTCTCGACAATCTTTTACTAAACAAAAAAAACACCATCGACATTGGAGGTCCCTACCTAATGGTTATGAAAGTTATGAAAAGTAGGTGAAGGGAAGAATTAGACTTTTAAAAATGATACATGGACTACTACCACAAGAATCCCCCAAGAGAGATCCAGTGGGAGAATCTCTTGAATCAGATTCAATGGAAAATGAAGGACTAGATGAAAGAGAAAGGCCTCAGCAGGATGGGGAATCCACCACCTCAAGTCAAGGAATAGAAGAGGTCCTCAGAAATTCTTACAACACTTTGAAATAGAGCTAAGGGTAGAATATCTACTTAAGATCTACTTATGAAGATTGCTTATGTAAAATAACTCAAATAGACAAGAAAATCCACAATTATAAAGTGATTATTTAGTATTTCAATCACTAATTTCAGGGCCAAAAACCTAAATAACCTAAAACACTCAAATATCCTAAAAAAACGTGTGAAATAAAGACAAAGAAAAAAATAATATGTTCTCGAACAATAATACAAAACAAAGACAAAGAGAATATGTTCTAGAACAATAATACAAAACACATCCAACATTTTGAAGTATTTGACTTGTCTTGGTGAACATGCGTCCTTAGCAAATACAATGTAGCAATACCTTCCCCACAAAAGAGAAGACATGTCAGAATAGTATGTTTGACACAGACAATCATAAATATGCCACAATAGCTACTCCATTCAACACATGCACAAGCAATACAACTTAGATGTTGATGGCAAAGTGTGGGATAGAAACAAATATCCTAGATGCTAGTTGTCTCACAACAATTAATTCAGATTTTACATATTGGTATGATGTTGTGGTGAAGTTCCTAGTTTCTAACCAAAAGAAAAAGTAATAGATCAACATAACATACACTACCAACATGTAACCTAGCCAATGGCTTCATCATATGCCTCATGCCAAGGATTGGATTTTGCATACTAGATCAGCGATAGTTAAGTTCTAAATTTCAACCTGATTATTTCAGACAGTGTATGAGCAGCATTAGAGAAGTCCTATAATAGAACTTCCATCACATTATAGTGATTTTGTTGTAGCATTTGTTTTAGTTTTATGGCTTATGTTTCAAACAATTTTAACATGGTTTTAAGGTTCCAAAAATATCATGGGAAAGTCTCCCTTATTGCAGTATTTGTAGTATTTGGTGGTAGCCTCCATGAATAGTTTGACATCAATAATCTTGTTATAATACAACCGTTTTTAGTAGCATGTTGTCATCCTCCATGGTCTCCAAACAAAGCAAACAGATCACCATCCAAGCATAAATATAACTCAGCATATAAGATCAACTTTTGCTGGGAGGATGTGAGGTCATGTAACATACTCTTGTAGGATTATGAGGCAATATGAAGATGATATATAGAAGAAAATGACCGCAGATTCAATGGCAGCATGTGAAGAGCCCTAAATAGAAGATACAACAGTAGATATATCCTTTTATTGGTGGTTCTCTGGAACCCAATAGTGTTGGTCTTTCCAATGGTTGATACCTCCAACTATGGTAAATTTTCACCAACAAATAGAACTAGGGTTAATGACAACACGATTATGGCTCTGATACCAATGTTTGGATAGATAGGGCAGCATGAAAACAAGTATAAAAATATAGGTGCAATCAAAAAATGTTTCCAACAATGATGTGGGGTTTTTGGGAAGCTTGTTGTGGGATAATTTGAGGGATTTCAGACAACTTTTCAGCCTTGTGAACAACAATAATATTTATTACTTGTTTGTGACTACATCTAGGGTCATTGTAAGCAAATTATAGCGAACAATAAAACTCTAAATACCCATCAATCAGAACAGTTCATCTTTCCTTCAAGAAGGAACCAATTTAAATCTTCATGTGTCTTCACCTTACAGAAATTTTGTGGCAGAAATGGTGGTGGTAAAAAATATCATAAGGGTTGTTAATATGTAGTGAAAGTATTTTTTTTTGAAACCCTTGGAAAAATACAACAAAACCTTGAACAAAGGCACTAGAACCTTTGTGAAATCCTTAGGTAGCATTTGAATTGGACATCAGTATGTCATTATAAACATTGGAGTGCTTTGGTATTCAGAGGCATTTCAAGAGCCCTTTTCATATCTTACTTGGAGTGGTTTGTGGATATACCTCTCATTGTTGGGTTTTCCTAGACTAGATCCTAGCAATCTAAAGCATGTATCAAATCCTAGTAATCTTTTGGGTGTTAGTAACTTGTTGGTTGTATCAGATCCTAGACCAGTAGGTGTTCCTCCTCGGCAACATACATTCCTTAATTCATAGAGAATAACGTGAGGAAAAGGAGACCTTGAACCACATGTATATGCATAACCTTATCTTTGACCGTTAGCTTGAGTACAACAGCCTGAAATAGGTCCAACCTCCTCATCTTAGATATTATCTAGGCTTTACTCAGACAGTGCAGTTGATAAATGGGTTTCAACTGACCAATAGTTTACACCCAAAACCACAATTTGAACTTAGTTTAGGCTAGCAATGGAAAAATTGGATCTTCTAATCATCCAAAAGGTTATAGAATTTCAACATTCTAATTGCCCCATGGCCAGGAAAAGCCAATCCTTTGAGTGTAGGAACCTCCTTTTTTTTATAAAAAGGCAAGGTTATAAAGGTGATAGAAAATTACTTGGTTATATAGGTGGTAGAAAGGTCAGAAAGGAATTTGGCCAGCCCAACTTTAGAAATGGCATCCATAAAACCATGTTTCATTAGTTTAGGTCCTTCAATCTACAAACAACAAAAATGTACTACTCTAGGGTTTTTTCAAGGTGTTGAATCCATATATGTAGTCAAAATTCCATTTTAAATAACAAAATTAAGATTTGGCCAAAAACAAATTTGGGGTAATAAGACAAAAACTCAAAAATTTAACATGTTTAGATTCCAAAGATTACATTTTTTGGTAGCCACAGTGCATGGGTTGTCTATAGTTGCACACAATCCATGTTATGTCTTACACCATGACCTTATCTTAAGGCATATGGACACACCCTAGTCTAGTATTGACTATGTGAGTCTCTCTATATATATCATTGAATGTTCTGCTTTAGCTTATCCATCCATCCCTTGATCAGTCAATCAATCGATGATGGTGAAAGTGTCATCCATTCTCTTGCATTTTTAGTGCATTCAGGTTTTCATTCACCTCTGCAAATTCCATGCTAGCAGTCAAGGGCACAAATGGGAATTGAATCCAAGAAATTTGGAAGGGAAAGGCAAGTTGGCTCATTATTGTCATCCCTACAGAAAGATCAATGCCCCAAGTTTCTTTCAACTTCGCAGAGGCGATCTGTATATAAATCTAACCAACTGGGGAGCTACCCTCGTCTCCCACGCTCTCCTTGATGCTAAAGGTAATCATCCCTAAACCCTACCCTTCAACTTCTTTACCATCATTTACTCAGAGGGAGCTAGCTAATTAAGTATTGATATTTATGCATTCATGCTATCTAGCAGACGTACTTCTTGGCTATGACAATATTGCCTCATACATGGCATGTATTTGCATTTCCCTTTGGAAATTAGTACTGCCATCATATGCTAGAATTTTAAGATAAATTTACAGTTTCTACTCACATATTGAAATGGATCTCAAATGTATGTGTTACCATGGGGAATATGAGATTGTTTATTAATGCAGAACATGAGCTCCAGTAGACCTTACTTTGGTGCCTTGGTGGGTCGTGTAGCCAACCATATCAAAGATGGAGAATTCACACTAAATGGGAAAACATATCAGCTGCCTAAGAATGATGGCAACAACACACTCCATGGTGAAAATCTGCCTTTTCTATTATGCATGCATGTTTTATCCAGCTAACTAGAGCCCTATAATGACCACTACTCAGGAATAAAATCTCTCTTTTTCTGTATATGTATGCTTGTTTGTGGATATCTAGAGCACTACTATTTCAGGTAACATATCTGTAGTTTGGTGATCTGAATGAATGCAAGAGGGCTGAGAGGCTTTGACATTGTCCTGTGGGAAGTGAAGGAGCAGAGAGTCTTTGACACGCAGAATTTTATATGACAAAAAGATTCTTTGAGCCACAAAGGAGGGATCTAACATAATTTTGTTGATCCCCTACAACTATCAAGTTTTCAACAAAGGAGGTGTTAAAACAGGTTTGCACTACAGCAGAAGATACAAGAAGTACCGCTATATTGTATGGTGTTCCTATCAAGCGCTGAGGCCCAGACTTAACCATAAAATTGCCCCCCTGTATCAGTCTTAAAATTGGTTTAAATAAATGCCAAAAATGATGCACGGGTTGGCTCAAATCCGTATGTCGTCTCCTTAATCAAAAGACAGGACTGTTCAGTTCATACACAAACAACTATAAATAACTAGTCATGCTCATCATTTTGGAATGAAAATTTCAGTGAAAAATACAGTGAGAATTCTGAGATAAAACAGGAGGCCAAGGAGATTAAAAGGGAGATCATAATTACAAAATTTTGGGCTAGAAGGATATATCTCTTGCAGACATATTTGCACCTGTGGAAATAATTTTTTTCGGAACTGAATTCAGGCCTGAAATTTTGGCCCTATCAAAGCCTGAAATTTCAGCCCTAACAGGCCTGTAACTTCGGCCTTTCCAAAAGCTCAGACCTGAGACTCTTCTCTACAACTCAGACCCTTCTAATTCGGACCTGTGGTGAAATATGTGACCTTGCAACAGTCTTGTAATTCGGATCTATAGTGGCCGTTTTGAAGACAAATTCAGACCTGTAGATCTCTGTTTTTGGAATAAAATTACAGAGAAATCTTGAGAGGAACAGTATTGAGTTTATTTTACAGTGACTATATCTAGCAGACATATTGAAGAACATCTATTTCACACGACGTCCGTTTGACTTCATTCAAGCATCGTTGGAAAGCGCTCGATGAGCTCTTCGACATGGAAACCTTTGCATCAACTTTTGAAGATATAAGTTTTTCGGGTTTGTAAAATCCATTTGGATCATAAAATCTGAATTGTGCTTTCAATTCAGTAGATCTGCATAATATTCTGGCAGGAAATAATTAGTCAGGTTGCCGGGATTAGAAAATTTAACACATTCATACTGTAGTTGATTAGGAAAATTGTGATGGAAGTTAATGTGAAAAGTTTTTTCCCTAATTTTTGGTCATTTGTCCATGATACAAAAGAACACCTCTCTTTTTCATGTCATTTTCTTTAGAGTTTTGATGACAAAGGACAATATTCCATTATGCTATGAATCCTGTCTAGCAATCTGGACATGGTTGGAAGGTCTTGTTGTTGAATGCTTGATTATTTCTTGAATTACCACCAATTTTTTGACCTGCCTTGCACACAACATAGGGCCTTAAAACAGTGCTAGGGTTTTAGTGTGATTTTTAGATGTCTCTCCCAATCCCCCGGCATAAGTAAATTATTGTGGTCCTCTAGGGTTGTAAATAGCCAGCCCTGCACCTGCCACTCCTAAGTCACTATGGTGACTTTATTGCACATAAAACTTTATATTCTAGCACTACTGTACTGTCCACAGACTCTAAGTGATAACATTCAAGTGACCATCGTTTTGGAAACGAATCGATGGCTTTTAAATTTTAAAGCTTAGTAAGAATTTCTTTTAGTTGTCCAAGTCTGTTACTCTGTCTTAATAATCTACTATGGGTGAAATGTTTTGCCATTTTTCATGACCTTGTTATGAGCAACACTTTACATATTGTATGTTGTCTCTGATTTGGAAAGTAAGTCAGTGTTGAAATAAAAGGACACTGAAAATGGAATTTTTTAAGAGACCACTTTCAAGCTTTGGGCATATATGGGACAATATTCCATTATGCTATGATTCATTTATAAGTTTTAATCCTAGCTGATAGAGACACCTAGTCTGTTAATATATGTTAGAAACTTAGGATATAATATGAATAAGATCATTTAATCTAAAAATTTATAGCAAACTAACCTGTTTTTCCTTCCGGCCGAGACCCATGAGAAAATTATCAGGTTTTATATCTCGATGAAGGAAGCTCTTGCTGTGTACATACTCAATCCTTCGAATCTGACATCCACAATGAGAGCCAAATCTTAGTCATTTAGTTCACGGTATTAATCCCACCACCTGATAGGATTTCAGAATATTTAATATTTCAATCAATGGACTTTGCAATTATCAACTAACCAGTGAAAAAATTTTACAATGAAAAAAGGAATGTAACCAGTAGTGTTTTAACTCGTATTAAAAGAGCTCAAGGAAAGAAATACCCACTAGCTGATCAGCAAGCATCAATGCAGTCTTCAAGGAAAGCTTTCTATTACAGTAATTAAATAAGTCTTCAAGACTTGGCCCAAGAAGATCAAGGACCATGGCACTGTAATCACCTTCTACACCAAACCATCTTACATTTGGGATACCACCTGCTGATTCAACAGTGTGATTAAAATATATTTAACCAAAATTAAGTTAGATATAACGAAAAACAAAACTTAATATAACAACCACCCCTTGTGATAACATTGAAGAGTTGGAAAATTGAGAACGGTATGTTCACCTTCTGCTCCTCCTCCTTGGAGTATTCTGTAAACTTTGGACCCATACAACAGTTGAGGATGTTTAGTTTTCACACTTTCATGTTTGATAGAAAAGATCATTAGATAAATACAATAATGAAAAATGTGCATGTTATAAAAGGAAGAAGGATCACATCAGATATTAAGTTGCTTGTACATTACATTACAAATACAAAGATCATAGAAGAAAAAATACTTCAGCAAAAGCCTGAAAGAATAGTAAAAATAATAGCTGAATTTCTTGGTGTGAAATATAATAATGGGCAAGCACGTGAAAGATTTGCAAAAGCAACAGGTGCATATTAAGATCCCCTGAATCTTCTTTGACAAACTTTAGACAGTTACAGTTATTTTAGCTATACCCTAAATAAAGTCCAATGTTAATTACCTTTGATGGTTCACATATAAGTCTGCAAAAACTTTCTATCTCAAAAAGAAATTCACTTTTCGGTTTTAACTTTCACCTAATCTGGCCAGGAAGCACATTGCCAGAGTTTTCTTCATTTCTTAATATATTTCTATACCCTCAAGTTCCATGTGGGTATAGACAAACAGAGTAGTAGTCCATAGCTCTTAGTCCAGACAACATGCTACTTCATTTTTTCTGGCATCAGGCGATCAATTTTAGGTCCATTTCAGGAAATTACTATAAATTCCTTCTGCATCTTTATAATTTTAAAAGACTTGTGCCAGCAAATGTTTAACGCAATATCTGTTGAAGGAATTCTGGGATATGAATCTTAGACAAATACAAGACAAGGGAAATAAAGAACAAGACGATAACTTTGATGTGGTGCCACCAACATATGAATGAAGCAAATAACTTATACAAATAAACTGAATAAAAAAGGCTAAAGGCAAGATCTTTGGAGTTTGAGATCTATTCGGCTGACTGGCCCATAATTCACGTTTTCAATGACTTTTCAAGTAAAGAAATGACCATACCAGTTTAATGCCAACTTCCTCATTTGTCAAAATATTGGTCCCTGAAAATACAAATAGAATAGAATGTCAAAACAGAGAAAACAAATAACAAGCATCATAATCAATTCCGACCGAAATGCACAATGCGATAAAGAAAATTTGTCTTTTTCCTTACAGAGGAGTGAAGGCTATGTTGTTTAAAAAGTGAATGTTTTATCAAAGAACCTAGGTCACACGAGATCCCCTTCCCATATAAACAAGGAGAGTGAGCAAGTCCAATTCACCAATGAGCTGACACTTGTACAGGTATGTATGACTGACTTTTCTTCCAGGCATGTAAAGGCAAACTAATGAACTTCTACCATTCATCCTTACTTACTGAGCATAATCATGTATCCCCAGTCGCTCAGCAAAATCATGAAATAATGGGCAGATAAAGTGCAACCATCAAAAATTTACAAGCAGTCGATGTCGACCTCCAAAGTCGGGGTGAGAAGGTGGGTTATATTTGAACTCCGGGCTTTTCCAGCTTAAAATGAAAGTCTGCTTCAGTTCCAACATCAAGAGTATCTACATCTTTGGCACTCAGGATGAGAATTGTATGGCAAGCTTCAGCTTTGCAGCTACGATCCAGAAAAGACAAACATAAAACGGTTCTATGGACATGGCAACAATCCAAATCCCATGGAATGCCGATTGTCACGACGCAGAATTTTTTTTGGAAAACCAGCAATATACACAATTCACAATGATAGAAGAACAATCTATTCTCATCAGACTGATGTAGATATCCCCATCGATATTAAAAAAACGCATCCAAGCATACATAAAATGATAATGAATCAAAAATCTGTACGCACCCATTAAAATGCATCCAAGTATACAATGACCTTGATTACATTTCAAATGAAATTGGGTGTGCCCAAACAAAAAAGAACTTACCAAGGTATATTTCCCCAAATGAACCGCTGCCAATTTTTCTCCCTAGTCTGTATTTTTCCCCCACCTTTGGCTCCATGTCTGGCTCAAGAGATAACATAATAATCTATTGATGTTCCTGTTATATTAGACTATATACAGAAAGCCTCTAATTCCAATCCGATCTGAACCCAATTAAAATGCCCTCATTTTATATTTTCTCCGCTTGATCCTTTCACAGTATTGAGCATGGTCCATAATCTCTGAAATCATACATTGCCCAGATACTGATCAAGTATAGTGCCTGTTTTGAGCTCAGACACAAAGAAAATCATATACCCACATACCAAAATCAGCAACCCACTAGGGTAAACACATTTTTAGGCTCACTGGGACCATTTTCAAAGATGCCCACATCAACTTTCAGCGGTTATTGCATGATTCTTATTCCAAAAATGCCTCAAACAAAACACACTTGAAATTCCATCTAGACATCAATGAAGCATGCTGCAATATAAGATTCCAATCATCAAGCCCGTCGACCTTATCATTCCTATTTTAATTATTATGAGATTTCAATCATCTGGGCTTCATTTCAGTAAGCTTCAATGGACTTGGGCTGGGGCTTGTTCAGTCCTCCATGTCCTTGCTCTTTTCGGAAGGCACAAACCAGGGTCTATCTGACCCATACTATGACAGTGGGTTCAAACCCTCTGCGCCCCATCCTTTGCAGCCTTGATTTGAAGCTTATATTGCCTTCCACCTTGATGTGGGGCCATAGAGCACCACGTACTGAATAGTTCACCCCACCCGTAAGCCCTCTCTCTTTGATGGCAAGCGGTCACCGATCTACACGAGGTGCATGTCGATCTTGCCCTCTAAGCCTTGCCCCATGGTGTACTGGTTCATGATGTAATGTCTTTCGTCTTTATTTATACAAAGTGAATTTTATTTTCTGAAACTACAAATTTCAAAGTCACAATTTACATACATGGGTGATCTACAAGTGTTTTTGTTTTAAAGTTAAAGAATGATTTCTAATACATCTGGCAACCTTGATGTAATATATATGTCCTGAAGTTCTCCACTCTACTTTAACTTGAGAAGAATATAACTTTTGTTACGTGGTCAACATCGTCATATTTGTATCAAAATATTTGAAAAGTCAATTATATTTGTCCAGATATTCTGAAAAAAAAAACTTATCAGTTTGAAAACTCAATTTTATTTGTCCAAATATTCTGACAAAAAAAGATTTATCAGTATTGTTAATTTTTCGTTAGTCAACAAGATCGATATAACAATTAAAAAGGAATCGTGGGAGATTAAAAAAATAAATTAATAGTCTAGAATGTCTTTTTATTAAATCACGCTAACTTCAGATTACTATCCACTTCCATATCCTAGGCAGCATTTAGAATGTTTAAATAAAAAAATTAAAAAGTTAAAAGGGAAAAGAAAAATTAAAAACAAAGTAACATTTTATATTTAAAATGTTTAAATAAAAAAAATTAAAAAGGAAAAGGAAAATTTTGAATGCGTAGTCTAAACAGGCAACGTTTTCGCCCAGAATCCGGCAATGATTTTCAAAAAATCTGGAAAAGTTTTGCCCAGAATCTTGTTTACAGTTGTTAAACTTTAGAATTTTGAGTACCCTAAGGGTTTTTGATAGTGCTCAATCCATTTCCATTATCAAAAATTGATTCCAAATTCTCCAACTACCTGATTTTTTTGAATTTTAGTTGATCGGATTCTGGCAGTTTTCTGTCGTCTGGGCTATTTCACTACCTTGATAGACAACTCCAATTTTGAAGGTTAGTTTAATGGGTCGATTTTTCTCCTTAAAGAATTTTGTTATTGAAATGTTACGAGTTCAATTCTCTCAATAGTCTCAGGATGTAACGGGAAGTGATATTTTCGAGTGGATTTACCTAGTCACTTCCTTTCGAGTGGATCTACCTAGTACAAATATTCTGTGGACGTAGCATTCACTAATCTTCAGGGCTTGAGAACCATAAAAAAAAATAAAGAAGTTACACTTTATACTTCGTTATTTCTATTTTAGAAAGAAAAATAATGGTAATAATAACTTCATGTTGTTGTTTGCTTTTGAGTATTATTAATGATTAATGAATATTAGCATACTCTTAAAGTGGGGGAAGGGAATGATGAAGAGAATATAAGGTGGATATGTTGTAAAAGGAAAGATGTTGTGTTAGATAATGCATTGTGGCCTATTTTAATATAATAATGTTTCCAAGTCTAATTTGTTGAAAATGTAACTAGTATCGGCCTTCATAATTGTTGATTGGCTCATGACATGATGTAATTTTTCTGTATTTGCAAAAGGGAAGAAAATAAAAGTATTATAAAGATCAAAGAAAAATCATTTTAAGCATGGGTTTCATGCTTTATTTATTATGGTTATAGGCCAAAGCACCCATTAAGTGCTTCTAAGGTTTTGTCATGAGTAATTTTCCTTTTCATCATGTTCTAAACCCTTCTTGGGCTTCTTATGTCGAGAAAGAAAAATATATTTGTATAAAAAATGTGTCTAGTCCCTCCTCCACCAAGTTGGCTTCAACATCTATCAAGTTGGCCTCATGAAGGTGATTCGACCACACAAAAGAGACTATATATAGACTAGCATTCGACCTATTGTGGCATCTAATTCAATCAAGTTCGATCTGAAGTAAGATAACAAGGAAGAAGAGTGAAGGTCTAGAATAAACAAGGAGAAAAAAGGAAAAGTTGAAATCTGAAGTTTGTGTCAATCTCCCTTACACATGTGAGTATTTACTACAGTTATTACAGTTGTGATAAAGGTCGAGTTCAAGAATTTGGATCTGCAATCTAGAGAAGGAGAAAAAGAGTGAAAAATACAAGAAAAGAAAGAATAAACCCTATCGAAGAAAGGAGGACCTAAGACTTGAAGAATATCTCCCACACGTGCGAAATTTCTGAGTTGGAGGGACGAAAATTGCAAATCTATAATAGAGGCTGAAATTCTGTTGCAGGAGGTAGAGATCTGAAGTTTGAAGGAGGTTGACTTGGATTGACTTTGTTGGATCAAGCTCACTTGAAATAGCTTGTGTTGGTGGGTTGACTTGGTGGATGGAGGAAGGTTTGTTGTTGGTCTAGAGGTCTTGGTTGTCTCGCTTTGAATTGATTCTTGAAGAAGAAGAGAATTTTGGTTGGGTTTCCCTTAGGAGGGGGGTTTTCCCCTGGTTGAGAGCCTACACATTGTGTCTGTTATTGCTTTGATCTTCATACTTTTATGATTTGGTAATTGCTTGATGAAAAGAAGAGAAACAAGACAAAAACTTCTCCCCCTAAGCTTAGACTTTGAGACTTTGTATATCGAATTCCCTTTTTAATAAGCTTATTCCTTTGTTTACATATTTATTGTTTATTTGATATTTTTTTCAATACTTGCTTTTCTTGCCAATTGAATTTCATCATTCACTTCATTTTCTCTACACATCAGTTTCTGATCCATATCCTAAAAACTTTCCATTTCATCATTCTTTTTCTATAACTCACTCTCTAAACCTTACATTTTCTTTGTTGATGTTTGTAGCTCGAGAAAGTAGTTCTACACATTCCTAAGTGTCTAGGTGTGTACAATTCACCCAATATCTCCTTATACAGTTGCTCTAGTGTGAGCAATTTGTTTTTGTAACTTATAACACAATCATTTTGTTGGATTATTGAGCTAAATCAATTATTATGTTGGATTATTGAGCTAAATTAAACTTAGGAAAAGTAAATTATTTACTTTATTTATTGTGTTTTAATCTCAATCCTTGATGTCAAGTGAGGTGAGGTCTAAAATTGGGTGTCAATCACTTTGGGGATTAGGGTTAGAAAAATAGCTCAATGTAAATTTATAAAAGCAAGGCTACGGAGAAGGAGAAGACACATCCTACAACAACACAAAATTAAGAGAGAATCTCAATGAGTGTGTTTGGTCGAAGGAAGGGGAGAAAGGGATCCAGATCAGCCAAGGAGGGCTTGATCAACTAGATCAAATCCAGTTGTTGTATGTATTTCCTTGGTAGGGCCATTTTCCCAGGAAGGGAGCCCAAGTTAGTTTATAATTGTAATGAAGAATTATGATTGGGTAAAATTTGTTGTGTCATATTTTCATGATTGAAATTGATATATTTTTCTTATGATGAATTTAATGTGTTATGAACATATTTATGCAATTAATCAGTAGATCAATATTTTGTTAGGAATTAAGTGTCGAGTGTTAGGTTTGCAGCAAAAACTAACATGGTATCAAAGCATAAACTTTGTTGAGCACTTATATATAAATAATAGGTGTTAGGTTTGTACATGATTGTGAGGGATAGGTTCATCCACAATCATATGAGGTAATGTTTTTTTTAAGTAGGTCGAGATCGTATTATATGACTGTAAAATTTTTTTATTTTGGGAGGGGGATAATCTTTTGAGGATAAAGACAAATTAAAAAAAATGTGTGAGTGGCCCATAGCTCTACCAACTGTTAGTTGAGTGCTTATGGCTAACAGACCCTGCCACCAATAGTGTAGGTAGCGGTCAAGACTCCAGTCGGGCGGATTGGCTATCGAGACTCAAGAAACAATGTGATTTTGGTAAGGGAGCATGCTAGCAGCAGGCAACAAAGTTCCAACAAAATTGTTTGGGGTGGCAACTGGTGGTCGCGGAAGTAGTGAGGAGTTAAACTTGCTCATGAACCGATAAGAAAGTTCATGGCATAGGGTTGGAATCTAATAGTTTGATGCACATGACAAAGATAGGGTCACTAAATAACAACAACAATATTGTGGAGAAGATAGTGAGATAATATGGTGGTAGGCATTGGGTAATAGATAGTTGTTGAGACACAAAATGGTAGCAAATGTCAACTCGGTAAGTCGCAATTGAGGGGTTGACAACCCAGGGTGAGTGTGTAAGAGCTGAAATTAGTCATCGAATGCAGGAAACAAAAAAAACAACAAGGAAACAACCCTAAGTCACCAGCCGCAAAGGCTACCGACCTTGGGTGGCATTGGAAAGAGTCTATGGGTGTGGTAATCAAAGGTGGTGGTAGCATAGGAGCTCTGATCAAGGACGATGGAAAGTGGTCAGATGTTGTAGTAAATAGTTGCACATA
The DNA here is from genome assembly GCA_034641835.2 of Pinus albicaulis. Taxonomy (NCBI): domain Eukaryota; kingdom Viridiplantae; phylum Streptophyta; class Pinopsida; order Pinales; family Pinaceae; genus Pinus; species Pinus albicaulis. Next base: position 331,441,792 of record CM076575.1, on the reverse strand, counting down.
ATGAACCGATGATGTGTCAGGGACTAGTTTTATGCATGTTATGAAGTGGAAGGGAATGCTGAAGAGTGCTAAGGTGTGCTAGAGAGTGATAATGCATGTTGATGAGTGTTAAGGAGTACTGGGAAAAAAAATTAAAGGAGCACTAGGTAAAATTCTAGAGACTAGTGTTAATGGCCAGTGTTAGTTTTCATGCCAAGGAGGGAGTGACAAGGTATGCTAAGCATTGGTAAGGCATGTTAGGGAATATCAAGGCATGTTAAGAATTCCCAAAGTGTGCTTGGGAGTTCCAGGGTGTGCTAATTATATCATGTGCCAATTAATAGTGCCAAGATATGCCAATACATGCTAGATGCTAAGGATGTGGCGCAGGGTGCCAAGGTATATCAATATGTGTAAAGGCAACAAAAGGAAGAACCAATAAGAGGGTTAATAAGTCAGGACTCATTCTTTTTGAAAAGGGGCATGCTAGGCACACTAATAATAGGTCCCAATACATGCCAAGTGGCATTGTGTGCCAAGTGCTAATGTATGTCAATGCATTCAACCAAGGTGTTCTAGGGCATGCTAGGGACTATATGCAGCATGCCAACACATGCTAGGAGAGTTCCATGTTTTGTTAGCGCATGCCACCATGTGCTTGGGCGTCAATGTCATCAAAAGATGTTCTAGGTACAAAGATGTTCCAAGAAATGTGGGGTAATAAGAAATTTTAGTGTGTGCCAAAGCAGTAATTTAAGGTGTGCCCAGATTGTTGAGGATTGTTAGGTCTTTCTCATTAATAGAATTTTCAGAGCCCGATTATGTATTAAATAATATATTTCCTACACACAATAGTAGAACTTTATCTAAATGTGTAGAGATTTGAATAATAGATGAAATATTCACAGAGATTATCCTGATTACACACTATTTGAGCTTCATGCATAATACATAACCTCTTCTACAATTGATCATCAATTTGTCGAAATTAGAAGCAGTCGCATGCGCACATTAAAACATAATCAAGCACACATATAACACAATATGTAATGGGGAAAGCTTACAGCTGAAAACCCCCAACTATTTGTATATTATAATGATAGAGAACATGTAACAATACATAGCACAAAGCTCCTCACATCTCTCAGCACTATCTCACATACTACACACAAACTAGCTCAGATATGAACAAGTCACAAGTTCAAATCTCCTGCACCTGTCCCCTTTTGCCTCTTTTGCCACAAATCAAGATGAATAATGATGAGATCAGTTCGAATCAGCTGGCTTATTATATTGATCCTCATTGGCAATTCCAATCAATGTGTGTGCAAATCTCATGCACAGCTATAGTCACAACTGATAGTAGACTCACCCTTTCACCCACCTCTAACCCTGGTCTCCACTGAACTGTCCATGCATTGCAGTTAACTGATGTATTCTTTAGTTGATTTATGAGTTAATAATTAGTGAATTAATTAATAATTAATTCACACCACTCATCACTAGTGTATTTATCAGTTAGACTAAATACAACTAGTTCAACTAAGTT